>CAUYSK010027711.1:0-97632 GCA_963575035.1 Avahi laniger
TAGTCCCAGCTACTTGGGAGGCTGAGACAGTAGGATTGCCTGAGCCCAGGAGTTTGAGGTTGCTGTGAGCTAGGCTGACGCCACGGCACTCGCCCCAGGCAAGAGAGTGAGACTCTGTCTCAAAAAAAAAAAAAATAAAAATAATTATGTTGAATGAAAAAGGCCAGAAAAGAAAACATGCTGTAGAATTCTACTGATATAAAATTCTAGGAAATGCAAATTAATCTTCAGTGACAGAAAGCAGATCAGTAGCTGCTTGGGGACAGGGTGGGGCAGGGAAGGGCAGGAGAGAGGAACTACAAAGTGGCACAAGGAAATTTCTGAAGGTGATGTTCACTATCTTGACAGTGGTGGTAGTTTCACTGATACATGCATATGTGAAAACTTACCAAACTGTACACTTTAAATACATGCAGTTTATTGTATGTCAATTATACCTCAATAAAGCTATTAAAAAATACCATTATCAGCCAAAAGCATGAAATAGTAATAAATTTAGTAAAACATGTTCAAGACTTTTATACTGCAAATTATAAAACATTGTGAGATACTGAGACACTGAGGGTTGCAGCAAAAAATTTAAAAAATAAAAAACATTGTTAGAAGAATTCAAAGAAGACCTAAATAAACGGAGGGACAGATTATGTTCATATGGATTAGAAAATGCAACTCAATATTGTTAAGATGTCCACTCTCCCAAAATTAATCTATACACTCAATGTAATCGAATCAAAAGCCAGTAGGCTTTTGTGTAGATACTGACAAAGGAATTCTAAAATTCCTTTGGAAACACAAAGAACACAATGTAGTCGAAATAATTTTGAAAAAGAATAAAGTTGGAAGACTCAAACTACCTAATTTCAAGGCTTAGTACAACACTACAGCAATCAAGACAGACATACAGATCAATGAAACTATGAAAAGAGTTCAGTAATATATTCTAATATATTCTAATTGATTTTCAACAAAGATGCCAACATAACTGGATAATTTCAGTAAACGGTGCTGGGTCAAATAGACATCAATCTGGAAAGAAACGAACCTCAACTTTACCTCATACCATACACAAAAATTAATTCAATACATATCATAAACCAAAATACAAAAGCTAAAATGATAAAATATCCAGAAGAAAATATGAGAGAAAAAGCTTTGTGAAGTTGGTGATGGTAAAGATTTCTTAGACAGGAAGAACAAAACGCATAAATGCATAAGCTTTTAAAAAATTTGGTACACTGGCCTTCACTGACATTTAAAACTTCTGTTCTTCAAAAGCCACTGTTACAAAAACAAAAAAGCTAACCACAGACTTACAGAAAATATTCACAATATATATCTGAGAAAGGACTTTTGTATCAAGAGTCTTTTATGGCAGGCGCGGTGACTTGTGCCTATAATCCTAGCACCCTGGGAGGCAAGGCAAGAGGATGGCTTGACCCCATGAGATCGAGACCAGCCTGAATAAGAGTGAGACCCTGTCTCTACTAAAAATAGAAAAATAAGCTGGGTGTCGTGGCACGTGCCTGTAGTCTTAGCTACTTGGGAGACTGAGGCAAGAGGATCACTTGAGCCCAGGAGTTTGAGGTTGCAGTGAGCTAAGATGATGTCACTGCCCTCTAGCCTGGGCAACAGAGCAAGACTCCGTCTATAAAAAAAAAAAAAAAAAAGTCCTTTATAATACAGTAATAAAAAGATCACAAATCCTAAATTTAAAATGGAGAAAAAGAAGATATACAAATGGCTAACAGCAAATGAAAAGATGTTCAATATCATTATTCATCAGAGAGAAGCAAATTAAAACTACAAAGAGATATACTACCCAGCCATTAGACTGCCTGAAAATGCCTGGCAATACCAAGTATTGCCAAAGATGGGGAGCAATTGAACTTTCATACATCATTAGAAAAATGTAAAATGGTACCACCGCTTCCAAATGACCCACCTATTCCATTCCTAGGTACACTTGATCCTTGAAAGCACACACAAAACCTGGGTTTGAACTGCACGAGTCTACTTATATACAGGTTTTTTCAACCAAAAACAGATCAAAAACACTGTATTCACAAGATGTAAACCTGCATACACAGAGGGCCAGCTTTCATACACACAAGTTCCACAGAGCCTACTGTGGGACTTGAGTATGCACAGATTTTGGTATACACAGAGGTCCTGAAGCCAATTCCCTGAGAATACTGAGGGATCACTCTATTTACCCAAAAGAAATGAAATCATAAGCCCATACGTGAATGTTCATAGCAGCTTTCTTCATAATAGCCCCAAACTGGACACACTCAAATGTTCCACAACAGATGAATGGATAAACAAATTGTGGTCTAGCCACACAATGAAACAGTACATAACAATAAAGAATGAACTACTGCTTCATAAAACAACACAGGTAACTATTAAAAACACTATGCTGAACAAGAGTTTAGATGTGAAAGTGTACATACTGTATGATTCCATTTATGTAAAGTTCTAGAAAAACTAGAGTGACAGACAGCAGGTATGTTGATATCTGAGGCTTGAGGTGATGGGGAGGATTGACTGGGAAGGCCAGGAAGGGCTTATGCAGGTGATGACACAGATTCTCGTGGTGGCAGTGGTTAAATTGGTATTTACAGTAGTCAAAAATCATCAAACTGTACACTTAAAATAGATGCATTTTACTACATGTAAACTAGATCTCAGGAATGATTAAAATTAAACAATATATTGCTTAGGCACACAAACAGATGACAGAACAATTTTATTTTTCAAATCAATGTTATGACAAATACAAAGCTTATGATAATGTCTGACCCTGGGTTGGGGAGCTAGTTAGGATTAAACCAGCTAGCTAGGGGATTTAAAAAAACAGAGGAATAATATACAGGTAGATTAAAGTACTGTTAATGACCTAGTCCTTGGGTTGGATAATATTCATCATATTATAAATAAATACACAAAATAAGAAAGGCATCATGTGGGGAGCAATATGACAGCATGTCACAGTTAATCTAATTGCATGGACTTGAGGTACAGATTGGAAAAAAAAAAAAAGGTAGTCACCTCACCCATATATTTCCCATGTCTCAGATGTAGGAAATATTCGAATAAATCCACCTCTCCGATCATTCTCTTCCTTCACCCTCCGTAAAACTTTGATCTAGATGGAAGAAAAGAAAATGAATAAAATGAGTACCTATTTTGAAACCTGGAATCCATGTGACTGTAGGACAAAGGAAGAGTTATGATCCAAGAATATGAAAGAAACATGGAGGGAGAAATTAATTCCATTTAAAATGTTGTTTCCTGAAAAAAATTTCTCCCATCTTGCTTCTTTCCTTTTCAATGTAAGATATGCGTTTGTAATGAATATTATGAATCGCTCACTAATTTTCACTGACTCCTGTGTTAACCCAAAAAGGCCTGAAAAGGAGTATCTTTACCTCCTCCATTGACAGTCCAAGCACAGAACCACCTAACTTCCCCGGCACTTTCTCCCGGGTTGAGCCCACAAGGTTTTTCATTTCTGCATCACTGGCAGAGAGTGGACGGGACCGCTAAGGAGAAGAAAATAAAAATAATAAAAGTTTTTTAAAACACAGTTTTAATCATTCCTCATTTCCCTCTGTTCATTCCCTCATGTCATTATCTTTCCTAGTATGTATAAGCTCAAATCCATAGCCCATTTTCTGTAGTTAATATCTTAGCCTGAAACCCTGGGAAACAGATGAAAGCCAGTAAGCTCAAAGGCAGGAAGAGAAAACAGAATAGTAGGAAAAACATAGGTTGAGACAGAAACACACAGAAAAAAAGAATGACATCCATATGACTTTCCAAGCTAGTACTTAATCCTAACTTTGGTTTTAGAGTGCATCCAATATTTCAAGGATATGGAAAAAATCTGAAAAGAGTTTCAATAGAAAAGTGTGTATTTATTTCAGTAAATATATTCTTTTAAGCACTGAGGAAGGAGAGTTAAGAGAACTGAGACACAAGTCACAAAACCAAGGAATAACCTATTATACCATACATGAAAAAGTTGGGCTGTGAGATGTTTTAGAACTTGAGGGGGGAAATACTGAGATGAGAGTCATCGGTGACACAGAACAGGGCTGTGACCAAAAGGCTACTACTTAGGAAACACTGTGGTTGCTGAACTTCAAGAGACCTGGAACAAGGATGACTGCCCTGAGGAGTACTCCAAGGAGGCAACCAAATGGGCCATGTTCATCACTTGTTCCAAAAGATGATCTGGGCTACCTCAGCTTCTGAATGATGATGAGGGACCTCATCTGAGTACAAAAGTTTTAAGTGATTTTAATTTTATACAAACAGAAAAATAGAAAGGTAACAAAGGAAGTCAGATGGTATGAAACATAATAATATACTATTATTGAAACAGATGAAGTAACAGATAAAATAAGACAAATCTGCCAAGTAGAAAGAATAGAAATAATTCACCAACTATGGGTGAAAACTGTCTTCTAGATTCCTAAAGTAACTCAAAGAAAGAGAAGCAGTCCTGTTGTCAGGACCTATTGTTTGTCTTTCTCAATCTATAGACTATCTATAGAAAGGCATTTTGGTAATTAACTTTTGGCCTTTTCAGCAATATTCATTGTTATGGACTGAATGTTTATGTCTCTCTAAAATTCTTATGTTGAAGTCCTAACCTCCAATGTGATGGCACAGGGAGATAGAGCTTTTGGAAGGAAATTTGGGTTAGATGAGGTCATGAGGGTGGAGCCCTAGTCTAATGGAAACACTATGCCCTTATAAGAGACACTAGAGAGCTTAATCTCTCCCTCTTTCTCTCTCTCTGTCTGCCCCCCACCCCACCCCAGTGTGTGCACAAAAAAGAGGCCATGTGAGCATACAACAAAATGGTAGCCACCTACAAACCAATAAAAGAAACTTCAGAATGACATCTACCTTGCCAGCACTTTGATCTTGGACTTCCCAGCCTTCAGAACTGTGAAAAAGAAATTTCTATTGTTTAAGCCACCTCATCTGCGGCATACTGTCACAGCAGCCCAAACAAATGAATATACTCACGTACACAAATAACCAAAAACAGTTTTACCTTTGAACACAAGAGATCCCAATACATACTCATCTTCAAAGCTAGCATGGGAGTTATAAAAACTAAATTTTCTGATAGGTAACTCCAAGATGAGATACCTATATAAAGAAAAGCCAAGAAATCAACAGATAGATGTAAACAACACATGAAGTGCAGGGACTTCTTATCTGCATAGCTTTTACTGTGGTGTCTTCAACATCTAGAATAGTACACTGTACTTGGCACAGAATAGATGAATAAATATTTGTTGAATGAATAAATGAATGAAAGTGCTGACATACAGATCAATCATGGTCAGAACTGAATTTTGCAGAACGATTTTAGGAAATATCTTAATCCTTTTCAATCTCTGGAAATACATTAACCAATATCTATTGAAATGAGAGGGTTTATAGAGGAAAGTTGAAAGATTTAGAAAGGAAACCAATACAATAATAATTTTTAAAAAATCATTAAAAAGTATGAATACTTATTTAATGTGTAATTTGGAAAAGCCAAAATATTAAATGAATGGTTTGAGGACTTTTCTCATGATCACACACTACTTATTACTTACCAAAAAGTACTTATCTAGTTCACACATGACAGCATGTCCCTGATCATAAAGCCATAAGCTTTGGATCCTCCCAAATCCTCCCAAGTAGCCTTCTTACCTAATGGCTTTTAAAGTTGCATAAATTATACAAGGAGAATAAGAAATAAGCATTCAGTTAAATAATATAATAAAAATAGAGATTTTTTAATAAAGTGTTTAGAACAGAAAGAATGTTATTTAATAGTGTTGACAAACTAAAATTTGTATTAAAAGGTTAATGAAAAATATTTTAAGAAATAGGTATTACCTATTAGAATAGTTTTAATACATTGCTGTATTTATAAGAACATGGGTCAAATCACTATTGAATGACATCTAATGTGAACCTCAAATTTTTGTGGGTTTTTAAAAATGGATTTTAATATTCTTGGCTTCTAGAAATTGAGATAATGATGTTGTGACCTTCTTCTACTATTTGGTCCCTGTAAACAATGAATTAGCACCCCAAAACTCTTAAACTTCTCTGTCAATCACTTTCAGTGAGTTATCTCCCATACACAACTACTCCTTAGTTACTCACAGCCCACAATTCTAGCTCTAGCTACTGTGTGCATACACATCTGTGGACTGTTTGGGGTAGGGAAGAAGTCATGTAGGAATTCAGGCCTGTGGTTCTGGTGGGGTATCTAGTAGGTTTAAGAAAGGAAAGAAAGTATCCGGAATTACAGACACAGGTGAAAGAAAAGGCAGGGAAAGAGACAAGGGAAGAAGAAAGGATAAGGAAGGGGGAAAAAAGAAATATTTATGAGCATCAAGGAGACACACTTGGAGATTAAAAAGCAAGGCAAAGGTAAAAAAAAAAAAAAGAATCAGACTGACTTGAAAGGCCATCAGGACTATCAAAAACAAGCACAAAACAGTCCAAATGCAAGCCAGTCTGTGATTTTGACTTTGGACATATCAGCTACATTCTTGGGTGGTAGATATAATAATAAATCCATATATTCCCATGGGTTGACTGAATGCACTAAGGAAATAAGGCTCTTCTGAACTTAAAGAGAACAACTGTCTCTGGCCAGATAACATATGAATTAAACTATCAGGCGTTCAGATAAATTTTAAACTGTCAAATTAATGTCAACTTGAGAATTCCACCATGAAACATGCATCAAAGATATTAAATTGTCATTAGTACAATTTATGATTCAGAAATCTACCCAGAGAAGAAACCTTTACCTATCTCATCACAATTGTTAAGGAAGAACTGAGAACGTGAAAGTATTGAGGCAAGTAATCTCATGCTTCCACTCAAAGCAGCAAGAAACAAATGTTGAATCAGAAAAATGATTCTCAGCCTAAAGAAAACTGGCAAGTAACAATGATGAGAAGAATCCGACAAAAAGTAGAATGAGAAAAAAGGTGAGAGATCCTAAAAGATATCATAACTGAGGGGAAAAAATAAAATCTATTTGACAGGTAACACATGCAAAGAATAAAAATCTCTCAATGCACTTTTACAAACTTTGGAGTAAAGAAATTAGAAATAGCTCAATTTATATGTGATATATTTGCCATCTAGAAAATAAAAGGTAAAATTAAGTTTAAAAGGCAAAATGAATTAATGCTATCAACTGAAAGAAAAAAAGTGAAAAGAACGACATTATCAAGAAATCTGACTGGAAGTGGACAAAAATGGCTTCTAAGAGAAGGTTTAAACGTAATGATAATCAGAAGTATACTTTGAAATTTGAGGGGAAAAGGAAAGTAAGTAAGTAGGCTTGTGTTATAGTAAAAAAAAAGAGATTATGCAACATCTGGAAATTTGGAATAAATGTAAGTCAGCAGGTCTTAGAGACATGCATTTTGTTATTAAGGGAATTGGCTTCAAAAATAAAAAAAACTTGCCAAAACCACTTACAATTATGTTCGAAAAATCATGAAGAACTGAGGAGGTACCAGAGGATTAGAAAAAAACAAATGAGGTACCAATCTTTAAAAATGTAAGAAGTATGCTCCTAGTGATTACCGCCTGGTAAGTCTAACTCGAATCCCTAGTAAAATAATGGTACAAATATTAAAAGAAAAAAATCCATAAACATTTAATGGGCTCATGAAGAATAGTATGGAGCCTGCATTATTTATTTTTAAAATGCTTTAAAAGCTGAAAGTTGGGAACAAAATTACAAAAAAGAGGACAATAGCAAACATATTTTAATGTCTTTGGAGTTTGGAGAAGCATTTAAGAAAATTGCATGAAATTTTTATTCTAAATTATATGTCTAATCAGAGGTTAGTGCCATAATATAATGACTATAATACATTGACAAAAACTAAAGACAGTTAAAAACCATAACTGTAAAATAGATAAATATTAATAGCTGTGAATCAAGTTAGGAAGTAATTTCCAGGATGGGGATTAATTAAGCATTATTTAGATTCTTCTTTAACGTCTGGAAGGAGAAATAAATAAATAAAACAGCAAATGTGGATGACAGTAAATGTGAAAAAACATGACTATAAATAGCTGAAAATCAAAATTAACACCACATAATGACAATGGGAAAAGGAAAATCAAAATAGGATTCAAAAGTATGAAGGGGACTAAATTTTCTGACTATAAACTATTATACATGTCCAGCACTGTCCTGAATATTTTTCCTATGTTTCATCACTTCCTTATCAACATAACTCCATGTATATATTATTATATATCCCCATTTGACAGCTGTGGGAACTGAGCCTCAGAGAGGTACTGGACCTTGCCCAAGGTCTGACAGCTAGTGATTGGCAGAAATCAAATATGAATCCAGGTCTATCTGATTCTAAAGCCCATGTTCTTTCCACAATACCATGTGATACAATTTCTGGTGGGTGGCAAATCTGAACCACAGACATTCAAGGGGAGGGAGAAATGTAGATAGAATAGATTAAAAAGGAAAAGGCAGACAACGGGAAAAGAAGAAAGAGAATTCACAATTTCACAGCAACAGAAAAAGAAACCAACATAGTCTTAATAGTCAGAACAGGGAATTTCTTTTCTTTTCTTTTTCTTTTCTTTTTTTATCTTTACTTAGCTCTGATGAAACTATTGTAGAGTTGTGAGTACTATGTTAACAGAAAGACAATGATCAAGTAGAACACTACAAAGAATAATAAGAGTCAAAGAATCCAACATGTATAAATCTGGCTGAATAAAACCAGAAAGGTTTTGTGTCAAGTAAGAAAGTGTTCATACATATAACCACTAAAGAGAGGCCTTGCTCTCCAACAAGGCTATTGCAACCTATGGCAATTCAACCAATGCAACCAGATGCAATGGAATTAAAACGTATAAAGAGAAATTAAGATTAGAATTGCATATCAAAGACACTTCTTTAGAGTCAAACTCAGAAGTCTGTGAAAGAGTATTCCTTTCCTAATGTTCTCCTTGAAGTAGAATAGTTCAAGGAATATTTAGAATGTAAGCTCTTTGAAGTCAACAGCCTTGTTTTGCTTTATTTATTTAGCCATGGATAGCAGCTAGCGTACTTAGGCACTTACTAAATATAAAGCAAGATATATTACAGAGTTTTGAATTCTACCAACTAAATACCAAATTCATATTATAGAACCACATTAACCAGTTACCAAATACTAGACAAGGCATCCAGTAACAATTTTTTTTCATTTCTTGGATTCATATAAACCATATAAATCACTTTATCAGAAACAGTAGCTAGGAAAGTTACAATTCAAGCCTCCAAGCTTACCAGAAACTGCATCACAGAGTACAAATGCCAAAATAAATATACTCGAGCTTTTTGCTAAATAACTAATAGTCACAGTGACACATTTATGTAGGAGAACATCTATATTCCTCAGACTAAAGTATCAAATAGCAGGAGCAGGATCCCCACCGCTAGCCTATTACTACAAAAAGATATTTTTAAAAGTCTGTGTAGAAGAAGTGACAGTTAACCTCAAATACTGCTAACAAGAACACTAAGAGAACAAATGCTGATCATTCGGAAAGAAAAATGTCTTTATTTTAAGGGTAGCATCTGAGACACTAATTATGGCAGAGTTTCTAAGACTCATAAACTGCAAATCACTATATATTAGTATATGAAATATCATCTGTTAAGAAACTCAAATTCAGCCCACCACGCAATGTGAAAATGTTTCTAATGTTAAGCTACTGGTAATAGTTTGTTTCATAAGATGTCTGAACAAAACAGAGTTCATTTGTGAACTGTAATATTTCCTTTCTGGAATATTGTGACCAAAGTGATAGACATGCCTGCCTCTAAGCCCTATGAACCATTTAAATTCAAATGCCTCCATCACAACATAGTCGTGATGGGATAAGAGGATTCCTAAATTCCTGCATCCTCTACTCTTACGTTCTATAACCAAGAAGACATCTGTGCATTTATTTTTATTTATTTTACTTTATGTTACTAAACTGTGCAAAGCAGGTACAATAAAATATGTACCATGAAAAACTAAGCTAAAGGCTTTCCATTTGGGGAATGGAAATAAAAGTTGAATTAAATCTCCAATGATCCAGAACTTACCTGCTTGGTGTTTGATGAATGAAACTGTGCAGATACTGGACGCTATAAAAGACAGAAAAATGGAATAAAGCCTTATCTTCTCCTAACATGCCTACATTTTCCATCTCCTACATCTACAATATAAAAAAGGAAAAAATAATGTCTGAGCAGAGACAAAAAGAGCCCTACACTTTGTGGATGGAAAGTTAGAGCATTTATCATCTTTCACACTGCTTTCTCCTATGCCATATATATTCCAGCTTTAACATCTCACCACTGAGGAAACAATCCTACTACCAGATACTGAAGATCCTGAAGTTAACTAGTCCGCCTGACAAATCTGTTTCACACACTATATACAAATGATCTACAGTTCCTTTAGCCTGCATATAAGTGTCCTGAGGGCTATTTACAGATGAAACCATGTGATTACCTACCAGTTAGCAAAACAAGTGTTCAATAGATTCTCTACAATCTGCCAAGATTTGCCAATAAGAGCTGACAGGCAAGCTAAGAAAAGGGATCAATTCATCTAAGCTGGCATACAGCTACCTCTAGAAGTGTCACACTTGGCAGAAACTGTGTCAAAGCTGCACAGAAACATTGACAATCCTTTATATGCAATCCTGCAGCTCTTGCCGCAGATACTGCAGGAAACAATTTGCAAAGGAATTTGCAAACAGTTTACCTAAATTAAGTTTTCTTAGTATACCTAGGTTAATCCTCTACTATTTCTTATAAAAATTAAAGGAAACTCTTTGATCTGGGTTGATGCACAGATCAAGTACAACACTGTTGCCTGGTTTCATTTCTAATCAAGATAAGACCTCTTAAAATACAGTACATCCTGTTCCACATCCCAACACTAATTAGAAAATCACCCTAGAGTCAGGGTCACAGACAGGCAGCCCACAGACTGAATCTAGCTCAAAGACATATATTTATTTGGCCTACAAGTATTTCTTTTAATGAACTATTGGCCAATATTTAAAAGTAAGATTTCTGATTTCTCTTGACAATAGGGAGATCTCACGACACTTGGCCCACACTTATGCATGAAGTGATCAGCTAGAGCACATCAGTAAAGCAGCTGCCCCTTTAGATGAGGCATGCACACTCTGGTTTATCTCAGTCACATCACTCTTAGCATTATTACACCTGCCCCTGTTTATTCATTTACATCACCTGCCTGTAGGCCCCATAGGTGTTGCCTTTGAAAATCCTGTTCTAATGACAAATTATCTGAATTAGTAATAGTATATGAGCTTGACAAACAGAAATAGCACTACTCTAAATGAGACCAGCAAGCAAAAGGATCAAGAAGAGGAAGAGGAGTGGAAGATGGGAGGAAAAAAGGGAGGAATAGAGAGCTAAAGTGGAGGTGCGGGAGGGATAAAAGGAGAGGAGAAGAAAGGGAAAGAAAGGAGGGAGGGGAGAAGCAGCAGCTATCTGCGCCTTCAAAGAGCTTACAATCTAGCAGAGGAGTACTGAACAATTTAAAAGCAGCAAATCAATGAATGCAAAACAATGCAATATAGAAAAATAAATAATGTTGAAATGGAAAGTACAGGTTATGAAAGAGCAGGATGGATTTAGTAAGAAAAGATCTCCAAAACTTCTGAGCAGGCAAGGTAATTAAACCAGATGGGAGGAGAGGAGGGAGGTGGACCTTTTAAATAACAAGAAATATTAAAGTCAAAGATGCAGAAGTGGAAACTAGCAGGGTCAAAACAGGCAGGGACTGACAAGATGGTAAAATTGAGTAAACAGAAGGATTAGCTGATTGGTTTAACTGGACCAAAAATGCACAGTACACAAAGATTGGAGCATTGCTTGATGAAATGATGTTTCAGAGATACACAACTTTCTTCAGGCATTCATCTCATTTAGCCTCAATCAACTCATGATCATGGAGGGTCCTTTTGAAGAGAATTAACTTGTAGAGAAGAAACTATTTCAATGAAGCATCATCTTTATGAAGCTAGTCTGATGATCAAAAAGAATGCGGTAATGATTAAGAATTAGTAGGCTCCTTCTCTGTGCTTTGTTTATGAGCATATCAATCTGAGGGGAAAAAAGGTGCTTTTTAAAAGGAGAGAGGATGGAAAAAGGAAAGATAGTGTATAAAAGCAGCTAAGAGAAAACAGAAAACAAAAAAAGGAAGTAAGTATGTTGGAAAGCATTAAAAGCATTGCTGTTAGCCTGCTGTCTAGCTTGATTCCCAAATTCTCCTGCTCCGAGTGATCTCATATCCACAGTGCTTCAGCTCCCTCAATTATATCAGCTGCCACTTCTGAGAAAGCCTCTTTATGGGCTCCCTGCTGCTGAATTTGCTTACCTGAGGTTTCTGGAAAGGATTTCGCCTGGAAGACTCAAAGGTGGGATAAATTGGCCGGGTTGATGCCCGCTGGGCAGGATCTTGACACACAAATCCTGAATTGAGAATGGGCAACATTAAAACCTACCATTTTCTAAGAAATTAGCAGGTTTGGCTGTACCTTTTCTTTAGATTTACAAACTCAGTTTCGCTGTCATAAATACCACAGCGATCCATCCCCAAAAGGATTATGCACAAGTCTCCCATACACACATTGTGCTTGAACTTTAAACCACCATAACTGGAGAGAACGAGAAAAAACAAATATGCAGATAAATCCACCTTGCTGCTGTGTAGCTAAAATGTGATTCTGATTGAGAAAGTGATGTAGATTTCTGATGAACCTCAGAATAAATGTGCAAATCACAATTTTAAAACACAGTTGTTGTTAATAAAAACAAGTTATTTTAAAGTGACTTCCTGGATAATGACTGAAAAATGTTGTTTTTACAGGGAGAATCCAAAAGCAAGTGTACAGTCTTGTCCTGTTACATGATCTACTTCTGAAATTGCAGAAGGTGATCTATTGACAACGTTTAAAATAAACTTTGTAGATTATCTATGGCTTTAGAAATTGGACTTCGGCTAATTTCACTTACTTCCTAAAAAGAAGCAGATTCTCATCCAAGGAGAATAAAGTAGCCAAGTTTTACAGCATTTGCTGGTACATCAGGTACTAGTTGATCTCAAATAAATTTTATTATGTCTTTTTATAGTACTCAAAAAAAACAGCAAACCTACAACATACCCACCTGACTGCACATCTCCATTTCAAAGTATTGGCTTATCTACTTAAAAAGGGGTTTCTTCCTTGGGCTACTTTGGTTATAACTACTACAGAACAGACCATGTTGAGACCAACAGAGACTGTCTAGCAGAAATATAACCATTCTCCTTTGTAGCAAGGCTTCTTCAGTGGGTTTCACTTTCCCAGCTCAGAGAAAAATATACTTTCTCCAGATCTTTGCTTCATTCTCTTCCTCGGCTCATAATTCCTGTGCCCCAGGTCTCAGCCTTAGTTGTGGTTCAGTCTCAGGACAGGATGGAGCCAGGGGGAGTAGAAACATATAAACATTTCCCTGAAAATATAATTTTTTAGTACAAAACATTCAGCATAGCTTAGGAACTGCCAGTTGGCAATACATATGGAGTCTGACAAAATGGATGCTCTGGTTAATTTTTGTGAGTCCAGTTCAGAAAACAATACTACTCACCTACAACCGTGAACATATCTGAAATCATACTGGCTTTAATCTTTAAGTCCAGAGGGGCATCACTAACAGAACAGAGAAAGAAAAAAGAAATTGATAATTTTGTAGATTAATGGAATAGCTGCCCTCTAATGGGCCCCAATATAGCAAAGTTTCCAAATGTCAATGAGGAGCAACACATAAAGCACATCGAATCCATGGAAAAAGAAAAAGAAATCTGGGCCAAAATACTAGAAATAAAAGCCTGGTGTTAAACTCATCCTCGGGAAGGCAGGCCCAGCACCAAAGTGTTGATTCCTTAACATGCAATTTTTTATTCCAGAAGGTCTTATTTTGCACAAATTAAGAATACTGCTTCATTATCACTGTGGTTTTAGAGGTTCTCTTAGTATGTTCTTTTATGAGTGTGCTTTCATTCAAATTATTTTTATTTTTATTTATTTATTTATTTATTTATTTTGAGACAGAGTCTTACTCTTTTGCCCGGGCTAGAGTGAGTGCCGTGGCATCAGCCTAGCTCACAGCAACCTCCAACTCCTGGGTTCAAGCGATCCTTCTGCCTCAGCCTCCCGAGTAGCTGGGATTACAGGCACGTGCCACCATGCTTGGCTAGTTTTTTCTATATATTTTTAGTTGTTCGATTAATTTCTTTTTATTTTTTAGTAGAGACGGGGTCTTGCTCTTGCTCAGGCTGGTTTCGAACTCCTGAGCTCAAACAATCCGCCCGCCTTGGCCTCCCAGAGTGCTAGGATTACAGGCATGAGCCACCATGCCCAGCCTCATTCAAATTATTTTTTATTTCTGCAGTAGTCGAATCACATTCATATGCAAGAAAAGAAAGTTTGGCCATGTACTTTTTTTAAGTCTTCATTTTCTTTTCTAAATCAATCTTCTTAGGCTTTCAGGCTTGCAAATAGGGCAAAAAAAATACAAGTCATACCAAAATCTCACCAGATGATACAGCAGGAACCCACATAGAAACAAAAGTAACATGGACCAAAAGCAAGAGGTCTCCTTATGGCAGTGACTGCCATCCTGGCTTTGGCACTGAGGTGTTCCTCCAGAAACCAGACTACTCTTGCTGCCGTACCCCATACATCACTCTGGGGACCTCTAACACGGGATAATGTACTTTACTGGGCAATCTGTGAAAGGCTGACTTGACAAAAGTTTAGCATAACATCTGAAGCACGTTAATATCTAGCTCTACACCTTACTGTAGAGGTTAAGCCAAACTCCCACTCCACAAAGTAGTCAATCTGTCTTTATTTGATTACTTGGCATTTTGCCAATACTCTCATCCTTAAAAACTCAGCAGCTGGGTAGTCTTTGGCATAAATCTCTAGGGCTCTCTGTTTAGAGAAGTGTATAGTTAATAGAAATTCTGGCTATAGCTGCAAATATAAGAATAATCTTCTCTGGTATTGAAAAATATGTTTCTTTACTTCTTTTTCTTTTCATTTTTTTTGAGACAGAGTCTCACTCTGTTACCTGGGCTAGAGTGCCGTGGCATCAGCCTAGCTCTCAGCAACCTCAAACTCCTGGACTCAAGCGATCCTCCTGCCTCAGCCCCCTGAGTAGCTGGGACTATAAGCATGCACCACCATACCCAGCTAATTTTTTCTATTTTTAGTAGAGACAGGGTCTCACTCTTGCTCAGGCTGGTCTTGAACTCCTGACCTCAAGTGAACATCCCACCTCAGCCTCCCAGAGTGCTAGGATTACAGGCGTGATCACTGTACCCACGTGTGTTTCTTTCCTTCTTTTAAACAACAGATTGGTTGAAAAAAAATTCTTTTAAGGTTGTTTGAAGTTTTTTAGACTTTAATCTTAGATAAATACCAGAACATGGGACAGGGTTAAAAGGACCAGATATTACCTACACCGCCCTGGGTCCAGCTTTATATGTTTACAGTATATGTGGATTTGAGTCTACATAAACTTCTGGTAATAGAAGAAATATAATACTGTATGTATTTATTTAGCCTTAAGAGAACATCTACAAATTTTTTTAAAAAAAAGAAATGGAGGGGCTGGATTACACCTGTAATCTTAGCACTTTGGGAGGCCAAGGCGGGAAGACTACTTGAGACCAAAAGTTTGAGACTTCTGAGCAATAAAGAGACCCCGTCTCTACAAAAAAGAAAAAGGAAAAAAAACAAGAAAGAATTAGCTGGGTATGCTGGTACATGCCTGTAGTCCCAGCTACTTGAGAAGTTGATGCAGGAGGATCACTTGAGCCCTGGAGTTTGAGGTTGCTGTGAGCTAGGCTGACACTACGGCACTCTGCATTTCAGTCTGGGCAACAGAGTAAGACGCTGTCTCAAAAAAAAAAAAAAAGAAGAAGAAGAAGAAGAAGAATGGAGGAATCATCCCTTAGAAGCCCACTAAAGAGTAAACATATATTGCAAACTGACTAGGAAGACAGAGGTTCATGGTTGTCATGCAGACTTTGACAACATACCATAAACCATCTAAATTAGAAATTCTAGTCATCTTTAATAACTAGGAAAAAAATCTTCTAGTGCCAAGACAAAAGACCAAAAAAAAAAAAAAGTGTTTTAGTGCTACTGGAAGGCTTTTCTAGCTGATGGAACTGACTTACCAAGCCAAAGAAGGAGAGAGATTCACTTCCAACAACCATGGCTTCAGAGTAGAATCTATGAGCACGTCAAAGCCATAGAGTTCTAGAAATACAACATAACACAATACACAAGATCATTTTCCATGTTACAATCACACAAAGATCCAGAAGATTCAATCCAATTAACTCCCATCAGAAGCTAGAAACTCACTGAGCATAAGTAGTAAGTGGAAGTAGAAGCAGAGAATCTTTCAAGTTCAAGAGAAATTAATCAAGTTCTAGGGACAAGAAAACAATGCTATGAAATTCCACTGTTTTTATCATCCACTCTATTGATGTTCCTAAGAAACAGAGGAACTTGACTCTAGAAGAGTTAACAAGCACGATTCTGCTGTGATTATGAGCAAAAAACAAAAAATGTTGGGAAAAGGAATGAAACAAGTGCATCTAGTATCAATGCTGCTTTGGTTCTGCTCAGGACTGTCCTCTCCCGCCACCTCCCTGCCACACCCTGAACACAGAAAAATCTACTGAAGGCATCTCTCTAGGATCCTGCCATCACATTTTCTTAGACCAGGATCTTGCTTTTGCAATTCAGGTCAAGAAGACATCTAAATGTAAAATATATTTATTCTTTTCTCTCTCCTACGGTTTCAACTTCCCTTTTGAAGACAGAAAATGAAACACACTAGCCCAACATAGACAGAAAGACAGAAAAGAGAAAGTCAGTTGTAGCAGAGCAGAAGTGTGATCACACACATTATTGCATATGACCACTAATATTATTTAAGAAGGCAGGGAGCCTTCTTTTTTTTTTTTTTTTTTTTTTTTGGAGACAGAGTATCACACATTTGCCCGGGCTAGAGTGTCGTGGCGTCAGCCTAGCTCACAGCAACCTCCAACTCCTGGGCTCAAGCAATCCTTCTGCCTCAGTGTTCCGAGTAGCTGGGACTACAGGCATGCGCCACCATGCCTGGCTAATTTTTTCTATATATTTTTAGTTGTTCAATTAATTTTCTTTCTATTTTTAGTAGAGACAGGGTCTCGTTCTTGCTCAGGCTGGTTTCAAACTCCTGAGCTCAAACAATCCACCCGCCTTGGCCTCCCAGAGTGCTAGGAGTACAGGCATGAGCCACCGTGCCCGGCCAGGGAGCCTCCTTAAATATTAAATTTCCATGGCTTCTAGATTCTTGACTGATTCTCTCCCTTTACCTCCCCAACTGTTGTAAGGAGCAAAGACAGATCCATGAGCAGGATTTCCTCCCAGAATGCCCGTTTCATTTAACAAATTCAGGGATGAGAGGGTAATTTTGGAACCCTTCATATTATTATTAATGAGACCCTCTCTGCAGAAATCATAATAGTGCACAGTCCTTGGTATACATATATATCAAATATATCAGACTTTCCAAAGTCCCACTCACTCCCAAACATCCCATCCCGTGTTGCTAAAATAAACTGCTTATACCTTTCCTCCAAGAGAAAAAGACTACCTTCCTTACTGTTAAGACTAGAGGTCACAGGCCAGAGCTCGCACCCATAGAACACAGCTAGGTATTTTCCAGAAATTATTTTCATACAAATTTCCTTGCTTTATTTCTCAATCCTCTTAAAAACCAGAAAATAATTCTAAAAAGATGGCTTCCAAAGGCTCTTTTCCACAACACAGGACGTCTGACTTTATATGATGTAGTACCAAGAATCCTAGAATGGGAATCTGAAGTCCTGGTTGTCCTCATGACTCTACACTATGGAACTTGGGGAAATCATTTCTCTGAGATTTCTTTAGCATTCTTTAATTTCCTTTAGGCTCTTTATTAATCACTGTTTGTCATATGTAGATGCTCAGTAAACCTATATCCTATTTATGCAGCATGGATTCAGGCAGACATGCATATTCTAAACCCTCTAGGGAAGTTTCCATGAATGAGTTGACTTTCATAGCAACTATTTGGGATTCTATTTAATTTGCAAAAATAATCACAAACTATACAAGAGTCTGTGGATTCACCTTCAAATAACTATACAAAATTTACATATTATCTATACTGTAAAATGTAAAGAAAAGGAAGCTCTTTCACCCACTTTCTTTTGGTAATGAATTCATAGCTTTTATGGCTAGTACAGTCTTCTGAATATCTGACCTAATCTTTAGTAATCCCACAGAATATTCCCCCTTTAACCTGAGAAAAATCTTTTGCAATATAGTACTAAATAAGGCATTTAAAAGGAAAAATATAATTGCAAAGTCTGCAAGTCCATGTTATCATTACACAAGAGAGAATACAATGTCTGACTCAAGAAAAATAATACGTCATAAGCACAGGATTCAACTGTTTTATATAGTGGTAATATTAATAATAGTAAGAGGAACAAGGGTAAAAATGATGTTATACATATTGATTAGATTTGCAGAATCAGCCACAAATGAAAACAAATTCAAATCAAATTAAGAATCAATGAGGCTGGGCGTGGTAGCTCCTGCCTGTAATACTAGCACTCTGGGAGGATAAGGTGGGAGGGTCGCTTGTAGCTAGGAGTTCAAGACCAGCCTGAAAGAGAGAGAGAGAGAGAGACTCTGACTCTACAAAAAACAGAAAAATTAGCCAGGTGTGGTGGAACACGCCTATAGTCCCAGCTATTGGGGAGGCTGAGGCAGGAGAATCCCTTGAGTCAGGAGTTCAAGGCTGCAGTGAACTGTGATGAGGCCACTGCACTCCAGCCTGGACAACAGAGCGAGACCCTGTCTAAGAAAACAAAAAAACAAAATAAGTAAGACCCACTATTTAAACACCTTGCATTGAGCAGCTACCACATTTACTTAACCATTTTCCCAAATCAGAGTCAAATCCCAAGAATCTCAGTTGACACGCTGAGAACTAATGTTCTGGGAAGTAAAAGAAAAAAAAATGACCTAGAGAAAAAACAGCCTTCACAGTGATAAATTAATTTTCACTCAAAAGAATAAAACCTGTTAGTGCTTAACAATCTCCATGAAGAGTGTGGCCAACTAAACAATCAAACCTCAAATCTAACTTCATCTGTACATGTACCAGACTGAGACCTACTACCATCCAAGAGTTGAGGAAGAAACACATACTGGTATGAGACAGCACTGTTAACATGGTACAAAGCCCAGCTCATCTAAAAGGCTGGAATTAGGGAAGAAAAATGGGGTGAAAAGATAGCTTTTGTATCAGGTTTCCCTCTTAGAAGAATCAACTCAGCTTAAGAAAAATAATTTGGGTCCTTGGGAAGCTACTAGAGTCCTTATAATAACACTTTTAACTTATGATTTGTATTTTCCACAGACATTAAAGATTTTAAAAGATAAGGATTAGGTTGTAGCAAAAATATTAAACTTCCTCACCCTTTAATGTTGCGTGTTTTAGCAGCAGTGTCTAGAATTTCAAATCTTCAGTATCCCAAAAGAGATACACCAGTGTTCCTGTCATTAATGGGTACAGGCAAGCTAGGCTTTTCTGGTTCTGACAGCTCCTCTTTCTTTGTTCCTTTGTGTTGTCTTTGTCATGACAGAAGAGCATGACTCAAGCAATCCTCCTGCCTCTGCCTCCCGAGTAGCTGGGAGTACAGGCACAGTATATCACACCTGGCAAATGTTTCTGTTTTTTGTAGAGATGGCGTCTCACTGTGTTGCTCAGGCTAGTCTTGAAATCCTGGACTCAAGTGATAGTATCTTACTGAACATTTCCCCAGGACAGTATTCCTTGGTAAGAAATATTTCTTTCAGCCCCCAGCCAAACCAAAATGAACTTAAAAATTAGACTAGCCAGTGGTAAGAAGCTTAACTACACCTCCTGTTTTGCATTCATGCCCTTATCTTCCTATTTCTTTAATACAACTTCTTGAAAAAGCAATCTACATTTAGCTATCTGAACTTTCTTAATACCTATTCACTGTCCACACATAAGAATTTGCTTCTGTTCTCGCTCTCTGACAATTGACTGATCACCAAAGACCACCTTACTGCCTAGCCCAAGCATCTGAAACTGTTGACCACCCCTTACTTATTGTAACTTTCTTCTCCCTTGGGTTCCAGGACACTGCTCTCTTCTGGGATTCTCCTCTTTCATTCCTTCTCTTATGCTAAGCTATTCAATGGTACATTTACTCATGGTGACATCCTCAGGTCTCTTTCCTTTTTAATTCTACTTCTCTTCCTGGGTGATCTCATGTATTCTCATGGCTACAATTAATATTATGATGATGACATTCAAATCACATCTTCAGCCAAGTGTCTCCTGGACACCAAATCCATAATTTCAAATGCCTTCTAGACATCTTCAACTAGCATATTCCACAGGTATTCAGTACTCAACAAAACAATGCTTGTTATCTTTCCCCACAACTGTTTGGCTTCCTATTATTCTCCATCTTGGAAAATGGTAACCCTATCCTCCAGGCTCCAAAGCTAGAGAAACTCCCCTCACCACCTCCCAAGTACAACACAAAACCAGAATTCTCTCTTTCTTTTTAATCCAGCCTATCTTCTCTATTCCTTTTTTTTTTTTTTTTTTTTAGACAGGGTCTCACTCTTTTGCCTGGGCTAGAGTGCACTGGCATCATCATATCATCATAGCTCACTGCAACCTCAAATTCCTGAGCTCAAGCAATCCTCCTGCCTCAGCCTCCCAAGTAGCTTGGACTACAGGTGTGGTCTATCACACCTGGCAAATGTTTCTATTTTTTGTAGCGAAGGGGTCTCCCTATGTTGCTCAGGCTGGTCTCAAACTCCTGGTCTCAAGTGATCTTCCCACCTCAGGCCCCCAAAGTACTAGGATTACAGGCATGAGCCACTGGGTCCAGCCCTCTGTTTCTGTTTGATGTTATTAATTTCTTAAGCGTACAATTTGATCAGCCTTGTTACCTAGGTATCTCCATGTAACCCACACTCCTCTCAACCCACACAGAACATTTCCATCACCCCAAAGAGATCTCTCATGTTCGTTTATGGTAAATACACCCGCCCCAATCCCTCACAACCACTAGTCTTACTTCATTAAAAACTAACAGATTAGTTTTGCCTATTCTGGCACTTCATCTAAATGGAATCTTATGGTATATACTCTTTTGAGTGTAGTTCCTTTCATTTAGCATGTTTTTAAGGTTCACTCACCTATCACTTCTTTGTTTTAAGACAGATTTATTAAGGTATAATTTATATACAATAAAATTCACCCTTTTAAAATGTGCATTTTGATGAGTTTTGACAGATATATACAGTTGTTTAAACACCACAATCAAGATATAAAACAATTTTATCACAAACATTCCTTTGTGTCCCTCCGCAAGCTATCCCAATCCCCCCACCCCAGCAACCACTGATCTGATTTTTGCCTGTTTTCTGCCTTTTCGAGAAAATCAAATAAATGGAATAAATACACTATGTAGCCTTTTGAGACTGGCTCCTTTCACTTAGCATTGAGCTTGTGAGATTTATCTGTGTTGTTATAGATATCAATAATATAGTTCATTCCTTTTATTGTTGAGTAGTATTCTATTATATGGACATTCCACAATTCATCCATTCGACAGCTGATGGACATTTGGGTTATCTCCAATTTTTGGTAATTATAAATAAAGCTGCTATAAACATGTGTGTACAGGATTTGTGTGAACATATGGTTTCACTTCTTCTGGGTACATACCTATGAGTGGGATTGCTGGGTCACATGTTACTATGTATTATCACTGCATACCTCTTACCTCCTTGGTCATTTCCCTAGCACTATCCTTTCCCACTGTATACCATTCTCCAAAGCCATCAGAATTACCTTTCCTTAAAAAACAAATCTAACAGTCACAGAGACAGGCAGTCAATTGGCCCAGCAATAGACACTGATGTCAGCTTGGTTCCTGGAAGATTTTAAATTAGTCACCGCTTATAATGTTGTCCAATATTTCCTTTGTTGTAATTCTGTCATCTCAAGCATTGAGTCGAATTATGAAGTTAAAGAAAGTTAAAGAAAAAAATTAACCCTACGCTCCCTGCTCAAAAACCTCCAGTGGCTATCTGTTGGCTACAGGATTAATTTAAACTTATCGGTTCTTTATTTCTGGCCCTAATCTACCTCCATAACCTTATCACCTATCTCCCCATTCTATGCAAGCAATATCTAGTCACATTTCTTACTATTTAAAAAATGCTACATCCTGTCATGATACTGAATTTTACATACCCTATTCCCTCCATTAGGAATGGCTTTCCATGGCTCTCTGGGCACAGCTGGCAACTCTTGTGTATTCCAAGAGCACCTGAGTCACTCTACTACTTGTACTGTCATTTATCATTTCATGTCTGCTCCTCTCCATTCATCATTTGAGGGCAGGGGCCCTTTCTCATTCATCGTTATATACCAACAAGCCTGAACCATAACTACCACATAGGAAACAATCAAGAAATATCAAAAGGGGGGAAAAAACAGAAAGAAAAAAATTTTAAGTGAAAAATACTGCACAGTTTTTGAGAAAAACAAAATAATGCGCAGTTACTGCCTCCAAAATAACCTTGACCATAAGACTTTAAATATTTTTAATATTTAAAAGACACCAATCATAAAGAAAATAAGATAAATTCTTATTAATAATTTTACATATTAAAGACATATTAAGGAAAAATCTAACAGATAGCTTAGGAGGGGATGGGGGAAAAAAGATTTGCTGAAACAAGCAATAATCCATTCAAGGCCTAAGAGGTTACTAAACATGTCACACCACTAATTTTGGATCAATCCACTAACCCTCCCCAGAAATAAAGTCCCAGCTGAAGCTGCAGTCCCTGAGGCAATGGAAAGTACTGACACTAGCCAGAACTCACTGTCATTGAAATGATATTGTACAAAGGAAATTCTTTTCACCTTGGCTTTGGATTTGAGTTGAAAAGCTAAGAGGGAAGTCTTTATATGGGGTCCAGAAGAATAATTTTGGAAAAAAGCAAACCAAGATCCCACAGGAAAATGAACTAAATAAAAGAAAAAGCCCAGAGCCAATTTGTTAACTAGTTCAATAAATCAATATGGTATCTGGTTACCAGATGTAAAGGTAGATTTGAAGAGTATCTAGGACTAGGTACTGTTAACTAGAGCAAAAAGTATGTCTTTTTCAGGCCTGATCTGTTAGAAAGGGTGATACCATTTTTCCTGAGATCTAGTTACAGGAGAGTAGAGGCAGAATCCAGGATATGGAGCATGCCAAAAGTGGCCAGACTCATCAGGACTTGTCTTTATGTGGGTGGAGAAAGAGCCAGAGAGACGTGGCTCCCAAACTTGGCTTTGCCATTTATTAGCTGCATGACCTAGGACAACTTATTTAACCTTTCTGAAGCTTTTTTCCTTCTCTATAAAAAACGTGGATAGTATCAACAAATTTGTTGAGGAAAACAAGAACAACCAATGAAAGTAAACTAACTAAAAGAAATAACCAATGTTTGCTTGATAGACAGTAGGTACTTCCTACATAAGTTCCTTCTATAGTAAAACTTCTTTTTGCACCTAAATAGGAGCATGGAATAAATCAGAAAGGGAGATTATCTCAAAAAGTGAAAAGTTTGTTGGCTTTTGTTATTTTTCTGTTGTTAGTCTAGTAGTTTACAGTGTTGGAGAATGTATGCTATCCACTTTCATTCCTTCAACAATTATTTATGGACACCCTACCTATAAGAACCTCAGCTTACCCTGTGAAATGGTCAAGAATGGTAGCAATTGAAGGCCAAACCAGATTTCATTCAAACAAAGAGGCATACTGGGCATGGTTGGTCCTGAGCAAACATATCACTGGTTTCTGATCAGAACAAGGCCAGGCTTACCTGTCCTACAAGTGGCCCCCACAGGAGCCCAGGCAGAACAGGACCAGAGTCATAGCCCATCACTTCAGCCATCCTCATAAACACAGATAAAACCACTGTCAGCATCTTTAAGAGAGAGCTAACATCCTGTTGTTTTTGGCTGTTTTTCTTCAACTGGTCAAAAAAGCTGTTCTCATAGCCAGTTATCTCACAGTGCCAATTTTCTAAGTACATTTAAAGGATTGCTGTTTAAGCATATTATTTCACATGCTACCACATTTTCACAATCTTGGAAGATAGTAAAAATTAGATTGTCAAAATCTGTTTTTTGGGAGGAGGCATCACAAATTTTAGGAATTAAGAGTTCTATGATCAAATGTTTTGCTTGCCAAAATCCATCTTCTGAAGGCCCATTTCTTCAAGTTGAGTCACTTCCCTTTGAGTTCTTTCACTCACTAGCTCTAGAACCTAGGGCAAGGGTTAATTTCTCAGGGTCTCAATTTCCATATCTGAACTAATTATTCTCTAAGATCCCTTCCAGATGTACAAACCTACGAAAAAGCACTAAATGGCTAAGTTTCAGGCAGTTTGTAAAGATTCCCAAGTCTACACTTAAACACTAATAATACAATGCAGGTATATGTATATATCATTTCATGAAAAATCTGTTTGAGAAGAACAAACTGTTGATGGTAATGCACTTCTAAAACACTAACCTACGACTTGCACACAGCAGGAATTGGAAAAAATATTAAATGCATAAACAAATGAATAGGAATATTGAAAATATCTGGAAATACAGCTGGATATTACAGGTGGTAGGATGGGAAAGAAATTACAGGACAGATATACTTAGATAGTAATGGGATGCCCCAGACAGAAATCCGTAAGATAGAAGGGTGGAAACAATAATCAAAAAAATATAGTGAACCCCATTTCTGGACTACTAGCTTCCCCTAAAAGCACCAATGCTCTGTTTAAGCCAAAATCTTCTGGGAGGCTCTCAATTCCTGTTTACTCTAAAATAAATGAAGGAAAAAAAAAAAAAAGCTTATTCCTTGTAACTTAAATCCTAGGGGAGGTTAGGAGTCAGTGGCAGGCAAAGAGACTCACACAAACATACACGCATATACAAAATCATATCTGATGAGAGGAGGTTAATGAAGCACACAAAATCCCAGGGCTCACAGGAAGTGGAATTAGAACCACAAAAGCCAAGAAGACAGTCAACAACTTAAAAAACTCCAGATGCACTCAGTTTATTAAAATTGAACACAAGTAGGGAGGGAGAAAGGAGACCCATGGCTGATGAAATGGACTTAGGGGGTATTTCACTGAGTCAGAGAAAGTCACTGCTTTCTTTCACATCAGAACATTCTATTGTCATTAAGTTCAATAAATTCCTCAGCTTCCAAAAGGCAATCAGGTTATAAAACAAAATAGAAAAGGAAACATTCGGAAAAGCTTTTATAATTAACTATACAGAACAAAGATTTTTACACCAAGGGCTATCAGAAATTATCTTCATATAAGAGCCAAGTAGATGCAGAAAAGAAACTTAACTTTTGTTTTAATCTAATAAGGTTTTAGAAGTTGGAGTTATGTTCCTAGTCCCCTCATCCCCATCCTCAAACAATCTGTAGTAATTCTAAGTTCTCAGTCCTTACCCAGATCCACTGGGAAGCCTTCTGTCAGGCCACCAAAAGGCAGCTAAACTAAGTACCAATCATTCATTCAACAAATATTTCTTGAACCTGTTCTAAGAGTAAAAGATGCTGCCATGCATGGGAATGGTGAAATACTGTCCTCCAGCAGCTTCCAGTCCAGTAGGGGAGACAGAAACATAAATGAATTCCAGATGACACGCAGATACTACTGCAGAGTTATGAACAAAGTGCTGAGGGTAGAGGGTGAGGGAGGCTAACTCTGACAGGGAAAGTTAGGAAAAACATCACCAAAGAAGTGATACTTGATTTTGTCTCAAAAGATGTCAGTAATCTACTAGGTCAAGCAACATGAGAAAAGCATTTCAAATGCAGGATAAAATAGGTGCAAATGCAAAGAGTGAGAAAAGGACCTGGGAGGTCCAGGGAAATGGTGAAAGGTATGGTTTGGCAGAATAGGGTGTGATGGGAAGGGGGGACACAGCGACTATTAAGAATTCAAGAAAATAAGCTCAGAGACTACTGGGGAAGTATGTGTATAAACAAAACATCACAATGCAACAGGAAAAGAACATAATGAAACAAGTACAGAAGAGCATGAGGAAGCAGACACAACAGGGTACTCTGTTAGGCAAGACTTCCTAGAAGAGACAATGTGGAGCTGAGTCTTAGAAAAGAAACAGGAGCATGCAAGGCAGACAGAGGAGAGTTTTCTACCCAAACAGCAGAACTGATATGGAGGCACAAAAGCATCGAGTGCTCAGAGGTAGAGTAACGTATAATTAGATTATAAAGTATAAGACGGAAACAGAATTCTAGGAAAGTCAGTTGGGAACAAATCCTTAGAAGGCTTGAAGGTTCTATCAAGTTTCCATTATACTATTCAAGTCTAGGGAGCCATTTAAGAATTTTAGAAGACGTGAACAGATACACATTTTAGAAAGATATTACAACCTCTTCCAATATAATTTTAGGTCCTGATTTATGTACCATCTTCTATTTACAGTCTCAACAATTCCCTTTGTTTACTGTCCCTTAAGTACAGACTCATTATGATTGATAATCCAGTAAAGAGATCAAGAATTATAATGTCTAATTCTAAAAACAATAAAAAATGATTTTTATTGAGTACAAACTTAGGGGCCGGATATTGTGCCAAGTGCTTTTTTTGCAGGCAGCATCTCACTTGATCTTCATGGTTCTCTTAGGAGGTACATACCATCATCACTGCTGTTTTATAGTTGAGAAAACGAGATTCGAGTAAACTGCTGAAAATCACAAAACTAGGTAGGAGTGCAAATGAGTTTCAAACTAAAGCTGTCAGGCTCTAAAGCCCATATTCTTTATCTTCCTGTTATCCTGACTTCTAGGTAAGCCATGGCTCTTACATCCTTGCTCTTTGTATTACTCCATGCCATGTTTTAATCATCCTCCCCATTAATGACCCTAGCGTGTTTTACTAAAAAGCCTAACACCTGCTGAAAGCTTATGTTACTTCACCGACATTCACATATGCAATCACTACCCAGCTCATATCCATGTGGAAGGCAAATGTACACAGGCACCCTCAGTGCCACAGGCACAGCTAGTGGGTCAGTAGGTAACAGGTTTCCTGACCCAGTGGTTGTGAACTGCTTATTACTCCTTCTTTGTGCAATCAGGGAGCTGGGGGTGGAGTAGAAAAGGAAGGGAGGAGGAAGAGAAAGAGGAGAAAGCAGGTAAGGAGAGGGAGAAGGAGAGGAGGAGGGGGAGAAACCCACTAGGAAAGGAGACTAAAACAAAAAGGAGGAATCATCGGAAAATGGGAGAAAGCACATACTGGTACCAGCCAGAGCTTCTTGGAAGAGTTCCAAGTCTGGCTGCCAAAGAGCTCTGGAATATATTTGTTAGAGCTGGATTCCTGTACAGTCCGTTTGCAGACTTTTTCTGACTGCACTCTGATAGAAAGAGCCATGCTTTAGTTCCAATCCGTGCTTCCCACACAGAAAGCTAGCTACTCCTCAGGGGTAATTTCCAGCTAAGCTCAATACTGGTCTCTTAGTAGGATCTTCATATGCTATATGAGCTTAGAGAGAAATAAAAGGCCATCATATACCTCCTTACTCCTAAGTCTCTCTACCCCAAAAATCCCACCCCAACTTCCCAGGACCCTCTTCACAAAACACGTTAAGCTTCTTGAGTCTCCTTACCAAAACAACTGCTGCGATGAGGAACAAAGGTTTTGCAAGCTGTAGCAATAGCTAGTTCAGCAGAGATTATAGTCTTAATGATCAGGTCTTCTACATGGGCCATCAATGCTGCAAAAAAAAATTAAAAATGAGGGAAAATACTAAAATGCATGGATTAATAGGACTGGATTTTAGGTCACAATATAATTACAAAAGCAGGTGTGCTCATTCAAAAAAGTCTCTATATGGCAGTCTCCTGAATGCATGCTACCAGGGCAGGCATTATCTGTGGACAGGCCAACACAGTCAAGGACATAGGTGCCAGGGGATACACCCAGGTGGCCTCTTATGACAACAGAAAAGCAGAGAATGGAATAGGGTCTTACTTTCCTCCTCATGCTTCCCCTATTACCCTTTCCCTTGTGAACCAAAGGAGTCTCTTCTGGGACACAGTTTCCCCTTCTGCTCAAGGCTCAGCAATGGTGTTCACTTTGATTCTAAGCCCTGTACTCAAACTCTGCTCACTCTCCAACTCAACCACATGAATGAGGGCGATTAACTTAGAAAAATCTGAACTCAGGGCCAATACAGAGACAGGCAATTTGTTACATAAAAAACTGACAGTGTCTTAGTTAGCAGTTCAACATTCAAGAAGAATAAATTCTCCAAGGATTAAAGGAAAAACTTATGCCTTCCAAACTAGAAATAAGAAAAGGGATTTTGGGAGTCATGGAAAGCCTGCTCCCCAGTTGGTAAACTACAGGAAAAAGTAACACCAAGAAAAATCATCTAACTGGATATCTCAGCAACACTATCAGAGTTAATGATCCTGGCAAGAGACAGTGATAAAGTTAAAGAAGAATAGTTAGGAAGGAAAAAAGCCTGGTACTCACCAGTTGTGTCTCTGCCTTCTTGCTTCAGGTACCTAAGCATAGCACTCATGCTCCATTTATTCCCATAATCTTCCACTTCTGGATCATCACAACTAAAACAAATTCAAGAATTAAGGTCACGTGTACAACTAGGCCTGGCTATAGAAACAAGATTCTTTACAAACAGCCTTCTTGTCCTTTTAAAAGTCTTTAGAAAAGCATTCACTTTGCTGATGCCACTCACTCACTTTTTTCTTGATCCTTTTTGTCATGTATCCCTTTGCGCCAATTTCTTCAATAGAAATGAATACGCATATAGTTTGCCTTATTAAAGAGGGTAGGGAAGAAGAAGGCAAATTCTTCCTAACCAAACAATGGTGCATCAATCATTAAAGTGGAAGAAATGTGTGAAAGAATGTAAACGAATTTAAGAATGGTTACAATAATTAACAGATAGAAAAGTTTGAGGATACAGACCTAGTCTTTGGAGGTGAATGTCACATGAGTCCACAAAACCACCTCTGTTGCCATTTTTTGACCAGAATAGAGTTGGGATGGGCTAGTGAGCTAATCTAGTGCAGCATTTTAATGAGCTAACCCAACACAGAATTGCTTTAGCAGCTGAAGCAAGTTCCCACCTCTCTGATACCTTTGAGGTATCACTGAAGGGAGAACACATTGGAGTGACAGGAAGAGTGATGAGGTATACCACTGCTATAGCAGCAGAATGGCAAATGGTGCAGCCTCCCACGAATGCTGGAAGAGTCCTGCAACCAGGAACTTGTGTTTAACAGCTGCTGCCCCCTCATTCCCTCCCACTATTCCACCCTCCACCAACTGCACCTTTGCTCATCTTCCAAGATGAAGGCATGATATCCTCAATCAATTCAAACGCTGGTCACAGCATACACAGTGAAACCTACATAACTTCGGCAACTATTCCATCACTTCCAGATTCTCCTTTCTTTCTTTCCTTGGACCTGCTAGGCACCTATTTTTAGTCTGAGTAGAAAGTAGCTGTTTGGGTCTCTTTTTTACTTTTCCACTTTCTGGCAAAATTATTGGGATGAAAGAAAACAGAGCAAGAAGAATATTTCCACATAGCTGGGCTGGTACTCCCTTCCACTGAATCGTTTTCTGAGATGGCCTCATTTCTTTTTTTCTCTAATTTTTTTCCTAACTTTTTTCCCCCTGATCATACAAGTATTTGTTTTAGAAATATTTAGAAAATCCATAACAGCACAGAGAAGAAAATAAAAATCCCCTACCTACAATCCCACCCACCATAGTTAAGCACAGTTAACATTTCAGTATTACTTCTAATCTTTTTGTTCTCTCCCCTAAGCAAAAATAAACAGCATTATTAACAGATATCTGATATATTCAAGCAAGAAATTAAGACACATGTACTGTCTAGTAACCTGCTTTTTCCCCCTAACAATATCCTTTTTATTTATTTATTTTTTATAAGAGACAGAGTCTTGCTCTGTCACTCAGGCTGGAGTGCCATGGCACGAGCATAGCTAACTGTAGCCTTGAACTTCTGGGCTCAAGCGATCCTCTGGCCTCAGCCTCCCAAGTAGCTAGGACTACAAGCGCATACCACCATGGTCAGCTAATTTGTTTTTATTTTTTATAGAGATGGGGTCTCACTGTGTTGCCTAGGCTGGTCTCAAACTCCTGGCCTCAAGCAATCCTCCCACCTTGGCCTCCCAAAGTGCTGGGATTACAGGCATGAGCCACCACGCCTGGCCCATTCTTTATCTCTTGAGATTAAGTTCCTAGAAATGAACTGCTGGGTGGAAGGGAATAAATATTTTTAAAGCTTTTGATATGTTTTGCCAAATGCTGAAATGACCTCATTCTTGACTTCTAAAAAGTTCCATATGCCTATTAAATTCCCACCCCTAAGTCAAGTGAGGGAAGACAATGAGGAAGATACAGCTTGTAAAGGCATATTTTGGTAGAGACAGGTGACACTATACCCGGGAGAGCAATGGAGAAGCAGCAGCAGATACACCTCAAAACTGTTAGATGACTCTGACAGCTTGCCATATATGTTACATGGACATAAAAGTAAAGCTATCCTTCAGTGCAGCACGATAACTTTCCACCTCTACACCACCCACATCTGAGAATGACTTCTCTGACTCTGGCTCAGACACGGCATGTACCTGACATAGTCTCCGCTCTTCTTATTCACACTGTAGTTTGTCAGATGCATGAACTGGTTACGAATGTTCTTGGCTCCTTGATCATATCGCACAGTTGCAAACCTGATAGAAAAGACACGGGTTAAATGCCAGGAACAGATTTTCAAGGAAATAGAGGCTAGAACTGAGGATCTGTGAGGTAACAATAATAAAAGAGAGTGACATCAATAATAACAATAAAAGAGGGTGACATCATTATCTAACAAATTCTGAATGCCTACTAAGTGCCAACCCCCATGCTAAGTGTTTTATATATATTATCACATTTAATTCAAGCCTTAAAGCAATCCTATGAAGTAGGTAATATATCTAATTTTTAAAATAAATGTGAAAACTAAATGTGACCCAGAAAGATTAAGTAACTTGCCCAAGATCACACTGACTCCAAAACCCATGCTCTTAACCACAAGACGCTGTTTCTCTTATACAGAATGTTATACCAATAGGAAGAATGAAAATTGAAAACATATCTATTCACGACCTTGAAATTGTGTGTAGAATGCTGTGAATGATGAGACTTTAGCTGAGAAATATCCACTGAGTACTCACACAGTGCCCAGTACCACAGCATTCAATGAAAAAAAAAAAGAAGCAAAACGAAAAAAATATATAGAGCATAGTAATATAAAGACTTAGAGCTCATACCCATAGAAAGAATAGAACTAAATCTATAATATCCATTTAAAAAGAACAATAACGGCAGCATTGACGGCAGACAAAGCAGAAGAACATAGTGCAAGAGACTAATTCTTGAATTTGGAAGGAAGGCAAAAGACAAGAGGATTAAACATGGAGCCCACTAAAAACAGGGCAGCAATTTGATATCCTGGACTACTGTCAGAAGACGACCAAAGTATAAAATATATGTGCCTCTGAAGGAAGATACCAGGAAAAGAGAAAACTTTCCAGCAGTGTTCACTATCAATGAAAGGACACTCAAGGCGAATGGTTATGGTAAATATGAATCCCTGTTTACATACCACTATATCACCCTTCACTATACTGGTTTTCCGAAGAGGCATATCCAAGTGTGCGAAAAAAAACTAGAAGGCCACAAGTTTATTTTTGTATGATTTACAAATTATTTACATATGCTTACCCAGACTGTGAAGTCAACATGAATTTTTACCACATTAAAGGTCAGTACTTAAAATTTTCCCTCTTCTCTATTTCTTCTCACCCACCCACTATCTCCGTTCACTAATTCCCTGTACCAGAAATACACAAGAGCCAAAAAAAGAAAAGTTAAAAAACAAAAAAACATAAAACAAAAAACCCAGATACACAAACATTAAGCCAGGAAAAGGATGTGGACAAAAAGAAAATGTTGACCAGGCTAAAGGACGAGAGTTTCATGAGCATTATGTCTATGCTAAAGAAAGACTTCTGATTTTCTAGAAACTTCCAGCGGTTATCACTTAACTTCTAGCCATGTCAATCCCTGGTGAGTAAATCTGGCCTACACATCCCAATCTTCCTCTTACAGAGATTCTCCAAACAAGCGGAAGTCAGTCATTTTCTGAATTCTTGTAAAATGCAAAGGGGGTCCTTGCTGGCCCCACAGAGGCTGCCTGGCTCAATCAGACATTACCTCACAGTGACATACCTCCTGTCATCCTCTTCCCCAAAAGAATAACGAGTTAGAGGGAGAGGGAAGGTTCTGTTTCAGAGAAAGCAGCTTTCATCGTACCTAACATTGACTACCTGATCTAACTTGGTCAACATGAAAAGCCTGACGAAGTCTGTGGTGAGCTGGAATCTGGTACCCAACACATCTGTCATTCCTATACTCCTTTTTTCAAGATGGCTGTACCTCCCAAAAAATTCACTTTTTTTCTTCTTAATCTTCCTTTTCACTAGAGCATTTTATTCTGAACTTCAGCAAGCACGAGATTACTAATGTCACAGATTGGACTTCTACAGAGTATAAGGAGCAGTAGGAAGTAACAATTAAAAGGAGAAAAAAAAAATAACTTAAGCTTAAAGGAAAAGTTCCCCCACAGAGTAAAAGTGCTGCACTCTGTATTTCACTTAGCCCTATAGGGAAGACAGAAAACCATGTAGAGGAACGGCAGGCACGTGTGCTCCTATTTCCTCCTAAATCAGTAAGATCCTATGGTGCTCACTAAAACCCATATTAAATAAGCCATAATCATCTCTGATCACCATTTTCTTTTTATTGTCTAGATCAGAGGTCACACTAATCTTGGATTTGGCCTACTAGTCAAGTTCTGATTAACCTACAAAAGTTTTTTATTTTGTTTTGTTTTTCTTTTAAACTTGAATTACTTGACCAACATTTAAAAATCAGACTTTCCTTCTTGCAGTCCTTCCTTCTTGCATCCCGGGGCCCACATGTGGAAGATGGTGAATGGGGGGAGAAGGCAGCCCAGAAGCAGTGAAAGGAAGTTATCCAAGCAGGGTGGTTGCCCCATAGGGGTCTAAATCCACACAGTAAGGACATCTGAGTAGGACAGTGGCCCAGAAGGATCAGGAGATTAGCTACACACAAGAGAACTGAGTAAATTAATAAATATGTTAAAGACATTGGGAGCCAGATTTCTCACTACTGGGGAAAAGAGAGAAAAACATGAAAAGGGAAAAAGGTAGAATGAACTCTGTAGTTTTGAACTAGAATTGGAGGTACTAGTATGAACTCCTGCTTTTCAATACATAGAGAGATAGAAATACAGATGTAAATGTGTACATATGTACACATAGATCTATTTCCTAAGTCTGTCAATTGGGTGGACCTGAGAATAGAGATGCCCCAGAGCAATGGGAATATCTAGCATCCAGATATTGATTTCTAAATACTACTCTCTGTTAAAAAGCAACCAGTACTCCTTAGAGAAATGGTTGATTCCAGGAATAGGTCAGAGAAAGAACAAGATGAATCTGAAACATCTTGTGCTCAAAGAATGATGGGGACATGTCAAAAGAACACAAAAGCCAGATTAAAGGGGCTCCCATTGGTCAAATCTGGGACAATTTAAGCATCAAAGTAAATCATGATAGCAAAGGATTACAATCCATTACATAAAATAAGAATCCCTGTAGAAAAATCATCATTTGGCAACCATTATAGCGATAATTCATTCTGGTAAGAACATCAATAGATATTAAAATTATTGGGTGAAATGGGATGAAGAATGAAATTTTACATGATTTCAAAGTATCTCTTCATAAAATACTCATTAATTACAAAGGGAAAGAAAAAGTAACTTTACAATGGAGGAATCTGGTAGATACCAACTTTAATCAAATGGTCAAACACCACTTAACAGTTATGTACCATCAGATGTAACACAATGAGAAGAACTAGCACCACTTCTGTGGTATTGTAGCCCAAAATGTATAACCTGGGTCTGATCATGAGAAAATATAAGACAAACACAAATAGAGGGAAAATCTAAAATGACTGGCCTGTAATCTTTAAAAATGCTGAGGTCATGAAAGTCAAAGAACTGTTCCAGACAGAAGGAGACTAAAAAGACATGACAACTAAACATAACATGTGATCCTTTATTGGATCCTTTTGTTATAAAGAACATTATTAGGATAACTGGCACAATTTGAAGGGGCTATCTAGATGTGGGGTAAAAGGCAGTTCTTTATACTACTTTTACAGCTTTTCTATAAGTTCAAAATGGTTTCAAAATTGAAAGTCTAAAAAAATTGGCAAGTTTCATAATAAAAATCTAGATGTTTAAGGATCCTTAACAAACCAGATCCGGCAATAACAATATTAATGACTTGCTGGCACTGAATAGTAAATGTCTTTAGGTGAGACATATACTTTTCCATTCTCCACCTGGCCAACTTCCTTCAGTGAATGTACTTGTGAGCATTTAGGTTTGTGACCTTTAATTTAGACCTTTACATATCATCAGATTTTATCCTATTTAGGTTTGAAAGCTTCAACACAATTTCTTTATAACAACAACCTAAAAGAGATAACTCTTTGCTAGGTATTCTAGGACTAAGTTTACAGTACAGTCACATGTCACTTAATAGCAGAGATATGTTCTAAAAAATATGTTGTTAGCAGATTTCACTGTTGCGTGAACATCACAGAGTATACTTACACAAATCTAGACGGGATAATCTACTGCACAACTAGGCTATATGGTAGAGCCTATCACTCCTAGGCTACAAACCTGTATAGCATGTTACTGTACTGAATATTGTAAGCAACTGGAACACACTCGTAAATATTTGTGTATCTAAACATATCTAAACATAGAAAAGGTAATGCACTATGCTATGATGTTATGAAGGCTACAGAATCACTAGGCAATAAGAATTTTTAGCTCCCTTATAATTTTATAGGACCACTATCACATATGTGGGTCCATCACTGACTGAAACATTGTTACGAGTGCATGACTGTACTTATCCTTACACTGATATTTACATGATGAATTAAGTCTTGATCCTCCCTCTTAATGAGATCAAGATTTAGGAAAGCTCTCACAGACAGATCTTTAATTTAAGAGAAAAGGGGGGAGCCTTACTTTCTTTGCTAAATTTGAAACCCTGGGTACTATTTCACAGCCTACTGATGAATATACAACTACGTGCCCTTTCTTTTTTCCCACAGTGAAAACAATATGGATTGTCTTTATTCTGGCAATATTTTTATTCTGACAAATTCTTATTATCAAAAGACACGCCTTTTTGCTTTCTAATGTTTCTAAGAATCAAGACAATGGTAATAATTTGTCTAAAAGTCTTGAGTGTCTGTGTGACGAAAGGATTCCACTGTTAGGCATATGGTAGGTACTTGATAAGAATTAACTGAAATTGCACTGAAGTCGCTCGTGCCAAGATCTTTTCTAATAGGATCAAAAGGAGGAGAAAAGCACAGAGAGTTAGTGGGATCTTTTAAACTCTCTTCCCCTATTCAAAAACCATTTTGTTCTCCTAAGAGTATGACACCACACATTCTTATGGTGAGGGTCATATATAGATGCGGGACACTTAAACCCCCTCTTTTGTTGGTTACATTTTCTAACAAACATTCACTACAAATGTACAAAGAAAAGAGAAGGCCAGCCCCGAGGAGACCCTGGCTGTGGCAAAGAAGTTATCTTTCAGCAGGTGTAGCCATTTTGAGCCACAGAGGCCTGAAAGATGAAGAGACAGCACCTCAGGCAACCTTGCCAGGAGCCACTGGGTTTCATCCTGGCCTGACCCAGAAAAATCTTATGGAAGAGAACAAGAGGCCCAAGAGCTCTCTGATCTGCTGTCAACCAGCTGCAGTCCGGAGACTGCCAAAGTGCTGCAGTGACTAGGCAGCGCCCTACAGAGCCGTCTGGGAGGGGATTACCAGCCTGATCCCGTCTTTAGAGCCAGAAATGACTCAAACTTCACAAACAGCAAAGGCCTGCCAGAGAGTGTGACAATGAGTACTGGAAAGGGTTTTCTCCCCCTTGTTGGTGTCTCTTCTCCCCACTTGCTGCTGTGGCAGATTCTGGACAGTGTGCAGCCTGTGAGGTAATCTGAATTCCTTGGCAACCAACAAGTACCTGAATTCTTTCAAAACCACAGGAATCCAGCAGAGAAAAGGTAAATATCCCTGCGGAGCCAGTGTTAATTAGCAAGGAAGGCTACTGAAGAAGGAACGGGGGTGGGGAGAAAGAGAGAGGCATTAGAAATGCTTTGGGGTCTTTTCTGACTTTCTACCGAGTAATATGGCTGGGCAGAAAAAAAGGCAGTTCTGACAGGACCTTCTCAGTGTCCTCCCTTCCCATCTCCACAGCATGGTGGACAAATCTCTCAGTTCCCTGGGGAAGCACTCTCATGTCCCTCAGGTTGAGCGTGCCACCTCTCTTTGGGTCTCTGACTACATATTTGGTTTCAATTCAATTTTGTTTTAATTATTTTAAACTTTTTTATTTTTCCTGTTTGAGTGAAAATTTGACCATTAGCTTCGTTTCAAAAGGGGCTTTGTCAAATCATTTAAACCGAATATTGGGTCTACCTACAGTTATAAAATCCAGGACAAAATCTTTTTGGATTCCACCTCTAACAGGAAAAAGAATCTACACCATTTTGGTAGAGAATAGCACCCCTCTCTGGAAACTGAGTGTCCCCTGCTGGTACAAAACAGCAATATGCACGTGAAATTCAAAAGCAGGACGGACCTCTGAGGTGCTACTAGAAGAATCACAAAACAATGGACCCAAATACCAGAAAGAGAATTTCATTTTAATGCCTCTTCAATATTTTATCCACATAAAAGAAAACAGTTGAGAATTCTCCTACTTCCTATGTTATAATAATAAGACAAAGACAACTGAAAAATCAACCTATAAAGAAACTAGGGTCTTTTTCTTTAGTAAGTTTAAGAAGATAAAAAATTTAAACAAAATAACTTATTTCACAAAACTGCTTCATGAAATGAACTTAATCTTTCTGTCACCTTGCATTAATCTGAGATCCAAAACAGAAGTGACACAGTGTAAGAGCCTTCCTTTCTGAAGAAGAAAACTAATTACGTTTGCCTACACTTCCATCTCTTTAGGAAAGATGGTTTTCCTTGTTGAGCCTCAAAGTACAATGACCTAGGGATCTCATCCCAGACTGAGTATCTCAGTTATGTCCACACAGCATGTGACTCAAGATTACTGCAAGGTGCAGATCTGGAGATGCTACAGACTATTGCTGAATGCAATGACACAGTTATGAGGACTAAAAAGAAGCAGGTGAATGCCAAGACACACAGTGAGTAAAGACACAAGAACTCAGGCACATTGAAATTACTACACAGAACAATGTACCTTCACAGGACTCGAGCAAATAATCCATCATATTGCCATGTATCACCTTTTTGTAAAGCTTTAATAAAGCTTTTACGTTCACCTTATTTTCAGAAGAACCTAACCAAAGCCCTGAAAATTTATGTTGTTTTTTGGTTCAATTTGGTCTGACATTTTAAAAACCTGTTTTCCTAATTATTTTGAGAAAGAGCATCTATTGATTTTTATATATATATTATTTATTTATTTTCACTTTCTGCTGGAAACAAAAGAGGAAGGTTACTCAATTCAGTGGATTCTGACTTCCAACACACAACCAATAGCTAAAGCGCTTGTGTATTTGTAGTAAATTCTAAAATAAACATTGGTACTGCTCTCATTTTGTGCTCTGAACCACGAAGCTCTTAAAACTATGCCAAATTTTACCCACAGGGAGAGCTATTAATATTGTGGGTGAAATATCTTTGAAATATTAAGCAAAACATACTGATGTGGTATCCTTGAGAAACACTGAAGCATAACCTTGATATCTTTTCTCTATTCCCAAAGTCCAATTTGTGTCAGGACATAATTAGTTCCCTAGCAGAACACAGGAGACGAGTTGAGGTGAGGATGAGTGGAGGAAGGAGAATGGAGAAGCTTATAATATTGAAGAGGAAAAGCTCAGAAGTCTCAAATTACAAAATTGAAAATCCTCAGTGCCTTGCATACCTAAGCAGAAGTTAGTGGTATATTTTATCTTCATTTTATTCTGGATAACATAGGGACTAGGCTTTTATACCTAGTCTTGTATATCTATACTTGAAAGTATGAGTGCACATGCATCTACAAACACCATAGAAAATTTCTTTCCTATAAAAACCTGATTAGAACTAGCAGTCAGTTCCTGTTCAGATACCTGGTCCAGCCCTTTATTCAATAACTAGGACATGTTTTAGTTCTCCCCAATCTCAATTTCCAAGGAACAAGAGGCCAGAACTAGGGAGTTTAGGTAGCCCTCAATGTTCCCAGGCTCAAATTCATAAATCTTAGTTAAGAATACAACAGAGCTTATAAATGCTGTCACTGCCACCTAGAGGCGAAGTCAAGACGGCTCAACCAGCTAGAAGCTTTCTTTAGCCCATTCTCACTCTGATTCTAGTCAAAGGATATATCAAAAAAAGTATACAAAATAATTAAAATACCATTCTAAAGTAACAGTTGTCAGAGTACAATAATATTTTCCAAAGCACCTACACCTAAATAGGTAGCCTTCTTTTATCCACGGTATTTCCCATCTTCAAACTACATTTTCTAATATATAGAAATATGCACAGACCGTATTTTTTAGCTTGTCATGACTGCTCACAGATGCAAACCACCTCCAAAATTGCTATGCTCTGTAACAACAAACCCATTATGCATAAAAATCCTCAGGACAAACTATTTGATTAAAATAAAATTGGCTTTGTGGGGGAAAGAACACAAGCACAGCAAAGTGACATATTTATTTTAAACAATTCAAGGGTATACAAAAACCACTGTCACCTGCAGATATGGGAAACAAAACTTCAAATTATTACAATGTGTATTTAATCTTGTAAGTCACATTACCTTAAAACTTAAAAAGCACCGCAAGAAAAAGAGAACAATGTATATATAGCTTGAATGTTAAAAAAAAAAAAAAGCATCTAATACCCCCTAAACATGAGAGGGAATAAAACAGTTCTCGTCTTGAGCTCTGGAGTCAGATCCATGAGTTCAAATCCCCAGTCCCTCACCAAGCAGCTGAAAGATCTCAGAAAAGTGAGTTAAAGTTCCCTCATCTCTTTAAGTCTCAGTTTCCTCAATTGCAAAAATGCATCAACTATAACGTGGTTGTGAGGATTAAAATAAATGCCTAGTATATAACAGGTAAATAAATGTGGGATTTTGTTTTTCTTTCTAGATCTATTCTGAAGAAAAATGGCAAATTATCTTAATACCCTAGGGTCGTCATAACAATTGTCATTGCATGAAAATACCATGTGATCCTGGATCCCCACTGGGAAAGGTATGTGTTTACATATACTTATATGTGTGGACATGCAAGTGAGAATGTAGACTAGTAAGACTGATTTCAGTAATCTGAAGTCCATCTGCATATATATTCTATTTTCTTAAGATGAACATAACAAAAAGAAACAGTCTGATTTTAATAAATTATTTAGCAGGTCCAGTCTAATATACCCATTCCACCCCTCTACCCCAAAACAAAATCTCTTACCTAGCCAATCCTTCTTCATAGAGATAGATGACAAGAGGATCATAGGAAGTCACGAGCACATAGAGGCGCAAGTCAAACTTGAAATCTAGAAAAAAAAGTTTGGATTTTTAGGAAAAACTAAGTTCATTTGTTTTCTGTAATAGAATCAACAGGACAATATAACCAAGAAATATGAAAGAAACAACATTCCTCCTCTCCATATGAAAAACATACTGCCCACATACCTTGCCTTTTGAGCATAACTAATAATTTATATAATTGTACTATATATACATAGTACATTATGCTATTATGTATATAATGTGTTTAACGCATGTATATAGTTCAATTATATATATACTGCATAGTTTGCATACATATGTATGAATTATTGTATAACCTATAAAGCACTTTCTCTTATATTATCTCATTTCATCTTCAAAATAATCCCATGAGGTAGGTATGGAACAAGCCTCATCTCTGGAGCCACAGGTGCTAAGAATTTCACACTAACTTAATAAAGACTTACTAAAGAAGACTACGAAAAGGTTAAAAAGTATAGAAAGATATAGTCCAATTTCGTCAAGGGCCTAACACAACTCACCATCTATGAGCAAGGGGTTGTTAATGTAACGGGAGACCAGGATGTTCTCTTCCAGGGAAATCTGGTTTGGCTATTGAGTAAAGAGAAAGAATGAAAACGTAGAAATGCAAAGGAATCCTAATTTATAATAAGGAAGCAAAGTTTTTAACCTTTTAAGAAATGATAATATAGAAAACTAAAATTCTAGGAAAAGTTTCCCTCCAAGGTACCCATATATTCAATAGGTTACATAATATATCACTTCCATAAATTTTGTGGGTATCTAATTACTGTGAGGGAAAAATAAATTTACACAGCACTTCTCACATAATTAATACAGCCTAAACAGCTTTAAACATTTATATACATGATATTTAATAGTTATATGCCAAGAAAATAAGAGCAACATAAAAAATAAAAACTTGCTTTCTCCTAAATGTAAACTATGATGGAAATTTAAAAATACTACCACTATTCTTAAATGAAGGCTTTCATTAAGTTGTTTAGCAAACTTACAGATCCACAATGGATCCTAGCATTTCCTTTGTGAAACAAAATGGACATTTCATTGATTCTCTTAAGGGCACTTCCTAAGTAACTGTATGCAAAGACTGAATTAAATCTTTTAAAGATTTCTTCAATAATCAAGCGAGTGGGAGGAGGGAGGAAGAGGTGGGTAAATTCACAGCTAATGGATACAGTGCACATTATTATATGGATGATAGATACACTTATAACCTTGACTCAAACTGTACAAAAGCAATTCATGTATCCAAAACATTTGTACCCCTAGAATATTCTAAAATTTTAAAAAAAGATTTCTTCAATAAAAAAAGTTATTTATACAATAAATAGTGAGTACGTTGGACACTATACAAGGCACTTGGGATACAGTAATGAAGAAAATAGACACAATCTCTGCCCTCATAGAACTTAAGATTTAGTAGCCCCTATCCCCAGAGAGTTTAATATTTAGGTAGAGGGACAGCAAAATATATATAATAATTTACAAGAACACAAAACAGCATATCCACAAATACAAGATGTCAGGTTGCAAAGTCAAATGCAAACCAGTCAGGTGGGCCAGTTGGGGAAAGCTTGTCCTGGAAGAGTAGGCGCAGAAGTGAGTGTTGAAAGCTATCAAGCACATGTGCAGAAGAAAGGAGGCCATCATGAGAAGGTGGTACGTGCAAAGTCCAGTCAAAAGGAGGGTAGACAGATTCACAGACCAAGGGCTAACAGACTGAACTGAGAAATAATAAAGGCATGGTAAGACTGCAAGGAGGGAGTGACCCCACTGGCAAAGGGATTTGCGCCCTGGCAAGGGGAGTTTATATTTAACATGGTGGGAAGCAGGAAGTTATTATGGGCTCTAGATTAAGGAAACAGTAAGATTAAAGTATCTGTAATAGAACAACTCCATGTTTGATTAGATTAAGACAGAGCAATCAGCTGAAAGTCAGCACAATCCATGTAGGACAAAAGGGTTCCACAAAAGGGCAGTGGTAATGATAATAATGATGATGATAATAGCTACAGAAGCAGCAACAGAAATAACTATGAACATTTGCAGAAACAATTAAAATTTAATAAATATACAGAACATTTCTATGTGCGAAGCACTGTTCTAGTGTATTACAGAATTATTTCACTTAATCCTTACCCAACCCTGGGAGGCAGGTATATCACTATCCACATTTTACAGATGAAAAGAGAATCAGAGAGGGTTAGGGACCTGCTCAAAGTCACACAGCTAATAAGCAACAGAGCAGCACTGGAACCCAGGCAGTCTGCCTCAGAGACTTAACTTTTAAGCACTATTCATACCTCTCCCCAGTACTCTGTTCCCAAATTCAAAAGTTTGTCTTTGTAATAATGCATTCCCTACCCCACATACAATTGTTCATAAAATAAAAATAATTTTGTGACCCATAACATTATACACAACCACAATGAGCAACTCCAGAGTCAGAATAGTAAGATGCCCCTCTCATTTCCCACTCTTGCTATCTCCAAGTCAGAACACAGCTCTCATCGCCCATCTCTATGCATCATATGGACACGATGACACCAGCACGGATTCATCCCTAACAAACTTAATCACCCATACCACTTCCTGAATCCCTCACATTTCTTGATCGGTTTCTCACAAGCACTAACTCCATTTTGAACCAGCTTGGTAAGAACCAAGGCAATCATTATATAGCTGTGTTCTAAACCTAAAATTAAACAACCACAGCTCTCTCCCTACTGAGTAACACCTATAGGCTACAAGAGACATAAATCCACTCAACTTTCCTCCAAACCAGAAAATAAACTGGTAGTGGTCTTTCACTCCATGACACATCTACTGTCCATGCCCATATCCTCTCTTCCCTTCCTCGCTGTTCACATTTATCTTCTGGGTTACTAAACTTAACATAAACCCTTACATTATTTAGGTAACTTTAATATTTTTTCTATTGTCTTTACTTCTCCTTTCTATCTGCATTGGGAATTAAATTGTAAGCTTATAGAAGAAAAAGATAGTTCTGGTATACAGTTTCTTTGCATAGTATTATACACTGAACAGCAACTAATGAAAGCATTTTTATATCTTCAAGCCTGTTTCATCAGTCCCCAATTAACTCATTGCCTCCCAAAGTATGCTAAAGCAGGAATCTGAATTGTTCAGAAAATTGGAAACATATCCATTTTTCTTACTGGACCTTAAGATTAAAGCTCATGGTATCTGTTAAGTCATTGTAAAGAAGGATGATACAGAGGTTAAGAGTATGTACTCTGGAATAAGCTAGACTTGAGTTACAACGTGGACTCTACCACTTACTAAGGAAATATTTAATAATAACTACTTCATACGGTTTGTATAAAGATTAAATGAGATTATATTTGGAAGGCACAGTGGTAAGCACATGTTAAATACTCAGTAAATATCACTTACCATTATTGCTGCAAACTTAATAGTATCTATGTGATTCTAATTTCTAAGTTCCACAACTTGACAGCATTCATTACTGCATGCCACATGCCATCCTACTCAAGCGCAGGGCACTGAGTTATAACAGAGATAGGTAAGAATTAGGAGAATTTCTCAAAAAGTTTTAAGGAGTGACAACACCTGGTCCACAGTAGGCACTCCCTAAATATTTGTTAAGTAATGAGAAAAACAGAGAGGACTTAAGATAAAAATATATAAACAAATAGAAGCGAGTACAGAACTATATTCACAAGTCTAGGAGTGAATAGAGTGACCTAACACTCTCCCGATATGTCAAATCTCAGGGAATATATTAGTACTATTTTTACCATGGATAATGTGTGAGACAAGGATGACAAAAATCTGATTTCCATAATCAAATTCACACCTTAATCAGGAAGGTCTTTGCCCTTCTCGATTTGAATGTACTAAATTGGGAAAATATGGCATTTACTCATGGTTACTGAAGAAACTGGAGCAAACATCACTTTGTTCCTTTATACTATACCTCTAGAGATAAAGAGCACATTATTAAGACACCATGTTAGCCAACCAACCAAGATGCTTCCATCTGCAGGAGTCCACAATTCTCTCTTCAGCATTACATAAAAGCAATGCTCTTTCTATCCTTTATCCTGTTCTCAGAACGGTAAAAGTTGCTATTTGCAGATATTTTCCAAAAGGTTATGACTCTTCTAGGGAAGTTTTAATAAGAGGCCCTCTCACTCCAGTGGGAAGACAGGGAGAGATGTTTTCATTTGGCCCTCACAACTAACTCCAACCCCCCTGCCAAATCCCTCACTGGCTCACATTAGTCCTGCTCACAGACCCTCGCCTCTTAGCACTCCTCCTCTCTCCCCCACAAATCTAAAAGAAAAGCAGGCAGCAGCCTTGGAAAGAGTTACTTCATCCAGTTGGCTAATGGGTCACATATTCCATGGGAAAGGATCCAGGTATGGAAAAGAAGGGATGGTTAGGCCTTCTGTGTAAGGAAAAAGAGGAGTATTAACAACATGGTTTGTAGGTCTGGGTAAAAGGTGACAAAATTCCAGTTTGGGGGTGAAATGGGAATATTTTCCCATTATGTCCACATGCTGCCAGTTCCCCTCATGCCTGCTGGCATCTTCCCAGGCTTCTGTCTGGCACCTCCACTAAATACCTACAAGAATCAGACTCATTCCAAAGCTTCGCAAAGGGGGAGGGGGAAGGCAAAAGGTTTTGCCAAGTGCTTTGATCTATGCAGGGGGTCTCAGGGGATTCAGCCCGGAGAGAGGTGGGAGGAAGGAAAAGGCGATTACATACCCTGCCAAACACATTCTCTAAAGACATGTCACCCCTTTGAGACTCAGTATCCAGTGAAGACTTAGGGCACAGGGTTCTTTCTCAGCCCTACCAGAGAAAGTTTAACTTTTGTATTCTTTATGATGCTAGCTTTAAAATAACAAATCACTAGGGCAAAAGAGCATTCCAAAAGAAAAAAAGTCCCAGATGAGCTGGGAATAGATCCTGTTCTTTTTGACTCATGTCTAAGAAAATAAAAGGCAAATTTGTACCACAGTTGACTTTCAATAGCAATTTCATTTGGCAGCTAAAACCCAAACCCAAACTAGTGCCGTCTATGAGATTCAAACAACACTGGAGCTCCTGGCACAGAACTGAAGGAAAAGCTATTGGAGAGGAGCTTTCACGCCAAGGTCACAGCAGAGACAAGAAAAGAGAGAGCCAAGGCAAATGACCAGGGCCTTATGTCACATGAGACTCAGGGTTAAAGGACTCCAGAGTGACCCAGGCCAGGTAACTGAACTTGTAGCCTGGATGTGGAGCTGTAGTAGTTGCTCTATCAAAATCAGATCCTGTATTTATTCAGCATGAAAGATCTAGCCATCACTGTACAGTTTCAGCACAGACTGAATTTAAGTATTTTTCAATGTGAAAGATTTCTCAGAAAGTTAGTTTCTGCACATAGATGAAATAGCTCAATGTGAAAAGATAACTAGGGAATTTAAGATGGAGCATTGGCCATACCTACAACACATCTACCTCCCCCGCTATCCTTTCCTTCCAGAGTTCCACTGGAAGGACAGAAAAGGATATTTTCAAACGAATGAAATGAAAACAAGGCTAGAAAAAAGTAAAAGGAGCCAGAACAGACCAAACGTTTAAGGAAATCCTAAAAGATAGAAAGCAGATGGGCTCATGTTGAGAAAACAGAACAGAGGAAACCCCAGGCCAAAATACGAGAGGTGAGCGTGATCTTCCCAAGGAGGCCCCTGCAAAGTTCCAAGCTGGTAGTCAACAAACATGAAGACTGGGGTGGGCCAAGGAACAAGAATCAGATAATTAATTAACAAACAGCATGTTGCCATCATTCAGCAGCGATGCCAGCAGACGTGTGGGTACAGGGATCCGACAGAGAAAAGTGGAATTTGAGGCCACTCTATCCCCAACAGATACAAAAAGGAAAAGAGAGGAAAGGTAGTTCTGCCCAAGAGGAAAATCACCAAAATCTTCCTCTACATTCACAATAAGGCCCATTCTATTTTGGCAAGGTGGAAGGGACATACTCCTCACATGTGTCGTGACCCACATCCACCTAAAGCACAGCCTGACAGTCAATGTGCTTTGCCCTTACACAAAACTCTCAGTCATCCTCCTCCACAGAAAGGCGACAAGGGAAAGAGTCCTACACAACCGTAGGAGAGACCCATGCCAGCTGCCAATTTCAATCAGCCCAGTCTTTTGTTCATAAATATGTCCCAATACTTAAGGATCATCAAAACTGAGAAAATCCTATGGCAAGAAAAAAGACAATCCCAATAAAATTGAAAAACAGAAGAAAACTTTATAAAAATTTCAACTAGTAACTTCAGAAAGACAGGCAGGTAAACTGCATCCACTAAGCAACAACACGGTGCTATTTATAAATAAAAATAAAAATGAAGCAAATCAGAAAATAAGAGTTTCTAGAAACCAAAATATGATATCCAATATAAAAATACAGTAGATGAATGAATAACAAAATGGGTAGAGCTCAAATTAGTGATCCAGAAGATAAAGACGAGGAAAAAACAAAGAATTTAAAAATGAGAGAAAAGTTAACATGAAGGGAAAGACCAAGAATTCCTCAGAAAGGAGTTCTAAAAGCAGAGACAGGCCGGACGTGGTGGCTCACACCTGTAATCCTAGCACTCTGGGAGGCCGAGGCAGGCGGACTGTTTGAGCTCAGGAGTTCGAGACCAGCCTGAGCAAGAGCGAGACCCCATCTCTACTAAAAATAGAAAGAAATTAATCAGAAAACTAAAAGTATATAGAAAAAAATTAGCTGGGCTTGGTGGCGCATTCCTGTAATCCCAGCTACTCGGGAGGCAGAGGCAGAAGGATCACTTGAGCCCAGGAGTTTGAGGTTGCTGTGAGCTAGGCTGACGCCATGGCACTCACTCTAGCCCGGGCAAAAGAGTGAGGCTCTGTCTCAAAAAAAAAAAAAATGCAGAGACAAAGATAATAAGAGGATAATTTTCCCTGAACTGAAGAAAAGCTCTAGTTTCCAGGCTGAAAGGGCCCACCAAATGTTCAAGACAAAGAATGAAGAAAAGGTTTAAGGTGAACTTAAACACTGGGTAAATTTGAGAATCCTGATGCTATAAAGTCTGTTTCTACTGAGTTTAAATTTTCTATTCAATTTATAGATAAAACAGTGAAACTGAATCATAGTTATTGAAATGTAAATATTTAAAATATAAAAATAAAAACTAATCAAACTTAGAGATGGAATGTGGAAGGGAGGGTAGGATGTGATGTGAGCTCACCAAATATCAAATTGAGAATTAACAAATACAATGTAAAGTCAAGAAGAGAAAAAAATAGGGCCAGGAGCGGTGGCTCACGCCTGTAATCCTAGCACTCTGGGAGGCCGAGGCAGGTGGATCGTTCTGAGCTCAGGAGTTCGAGACCAGCCTGAGCAAGAGCGAGACCCCGTCTCTACAAAAAATAGAAAAGAACATACTTGGACAGCTAAAAATATATATAGAAACAATTAGCCAGGCATGGTGGCACATGCCTGTAGTCCCAGCTACTTGGGAGGCTGAGACAGTAGGATTGCTTGAGCCGAAGTGTTAGGGGTTGCTGTGAGCTAGGCTGATGCCACGGCACTCGCCCCAGGCAAGAGTGAGACTCTGTCTCAAAAAAAAAAAAAAAAGAGAAGAGAAAAAAATAAATCACCTATATTAAGTTACTAAGTGCTGTAAGTCTAAGGAGTGAAATGAGTTGGAATTTTGTTTACTCCATATATGTATTCAATTTAAAACAACTTCTAATGAGAATTTTGCAAAGAATCAAGATACTGATGGCTTTTGAAAAAAAGAAAAAGAAGAACAGACAGAAGGAAGAAGAAATGGAGGAGAGGAAGGGGAAAGCAGCAGCAGCGAGGGTGCCAAATTAATGTTAATCTGCTTAATAACCTTGAGAGCAGGAACCCAAAGTTCTGCCGGCAGTAGGAGCTAAACATATATGCTACCAATTAATGCTTAGCGCTGAGGAATTAATTAGCAAGGCAATATGCTGAAAGCAGAAAAGGTACCTCTTTTCTGCTGATACAAAAGTCTGTCCCCCAAAATTTCATGGAGTGACTTACTAATCTACAGACTAACTGTTGAAGCAGGAGGAAGTTCCTGCCAGTAAGGTGAACAGTAGCCAACACATATCTACCCTCAAGTCACTACTGAATGCAGATTTCAGAAGGGCACATCTGCTCTTCATGAAACGGAACCATATTAGTTAGTATCTAGGACAAAGGGTGAGAGAGAAAAAAACATGTAAGGAAAGAGGTTTGCCATCTGCTGCATACTTACGTTGTTGATCAGGTAGACGCCCCGACCCCTAGAAGAAGCCACTGGTTTTACTATCCAAGGTCCGCGGTCCTTTGAATATGAATCTGCTCAAAATATTAGGAGATAAAAAAGGGGAGAAACAGAGAGATAAAATAAACATGTTTATTGTCTCAACTTTCAATAATGGTTTTCTAATTAGGAACCCCAAAACTCTTCCAAATTTCTAAGTGTAGGGCAACAGCTAAAATTAGCATTTTGGACTAGCCTTAAAAAATGAAAATGAGCTGGGCACAGTGGCTCATGCCTGCAATTCTAGCACTCTGGGAAGCGGAGGCAGGAGGATCACTTGAGGTCAGGAGTTCAAGACCAGCCTGAGCAAGTGTGAGACCCTGTCTCTACTAAAAATAGAAAAAATTAGCCAGGTGTAGTGGCATGTCTGTTGTCCCAGCTACTTGGGAGGCTGAGGCAGGAGGACGGCTTGAACCCAGGAGTTTGAGGCTGCAGTGAGTTACGAAGATGCCATTGCACTCTATGCAGGGTGACAGAGTGAGACTCTGTCTCAAAAAACAACAACAACAAAAATACAGGAGGTAGGGAATGAGGGGGCAGGAGGGTGGAAGGGAGACAGGAAAAAGGAGGAAAAGAAAGAGGAGGAGAAGAAAAGAGGACAGCAAAATTCCTTACATAATTATTTCTCCCGCCATTTCCCCTCTTTCTTGAATGAGATGATAAAAACAAAATAAGGCAAACATCTGGATATGAGTCTGTTAACTGTCACAAAAGACTTTCATGAATCTTTGAAATTCTCATCTGTTAACTAAAGGACCTCCAGCAAACAGTGACAATGTTAAGTCAAAAGGTAGATCTCCCAACATGGTTACTTTCCTTAAATAATTCCTGAGAGCTTTTAAGAAAAAAATGCCTTAAATCGAGCAATGTACAAGTGGAGAGGAAGGACAATAATTTACAAGTGATTAAATGGCATCATTTGCTTCTGTTCCTTTCCCAAATTCAATACCTTTGGATTGTGAGGACAGAAAGCAGACAACTGATACTAAGACTTCCAAAGGCTTGTAAGCGGTCTGGGGAAAGCGGATGGCTCTGTCTTCCATTTAGGGAATGTCAGAAGTTGGGGGAGAAGCAGGGACAGAGGACTCAGTGCTGCTGAGTTCTCACATCCCTGACAGGAGAGAGGTTAACTAGTCCTTACTCTCAACTCTGCCGCTTTCACTTTTGATGAAATACCTTAGGTAGCAATAGTGGTTACTGCTTCAAAGTACGAGGGGAAAAAATGGAAGATGAAAAAAGATTTACTTTTCCTTGATATTTTTCTTCTCTGAAAGAAGAGAAACAGGGAAGGAATAGGTAAGTGTGGGGAAATAAGTACATACAATGTTTCTGAACAGGTCTCAGAACTGCCTGGGTTGCTGTGCGTCAGGATATTAGCACCATTTCATCTAGAATAAGCAACATAAACCTAATAAAGTTCCCTATAGATCATGTTTCTCTGGTTTGAGTTATTAAGAGGCAAGTACTTCCACCTGTGTGCTAATCCGCCTACCCTCTTCCCCCAGATAAGTACACAAACTTCCCTCCACCCTGCATCTGGGCCTACACCAGGCATGCCTTCAGGAGGAACAAGCTTGGCTCAGCTCCTCTCCCCAAAGACTTGCCAGCAACTACTGCCTCTTTTTCTTCCCTTTCCCTTCGATATGAGCCAAATAGTCTCTTCAAGGCCTCCCAACAGGAACTTGACTTTGTCAGTGCCACAAACCATTTCACCAGGAGGAAAAAAAGATCTCTTTGTTCACTCTCCCCCTTCTTCCCCTGCCTTTTCCCTTGATGCAGAATTAACAGAATTAGAAAAATTCAACATGCCACACAGAATTTAAAACTCTACGAGCAATTCTACTTCCAGACCTGTACCCTCTAGTTCTTCTCACATGTGTGAAATGTTTTACATACAAGATTATTCAATGCTGCATTATAATAGCAAAAGATTCATTAAATACACTATATTGTATCCATGTGAGGGGTCAGCAAACCTTTTTTTTGCAAAAAGCCAAATAATAAATATTTTAGGTTTTATGGGCCATGCAACCTCTGTTGCAACTACCCAACTCTGCCATGGTAGCTTGAAAGCAGCCATGAACAGTATGTAAACAAAGGGGCGTGGCTGTATTTCCATAAAACTATGCATGGGCACTGAATTTCATCTGATTTCCACATGCCACAAAATCTTATTCTTTTCCCAACCATTTAAAAATGGTTCTTAGCTCATGGGACATACAAAAACAGGCAGAGGACTGACTTGACTCAAGGTCTGTAGTTAGAATACTGAGCACACACAAAAAACGAGAAGTGATATGGAATGATCTCAAGGACAGCTTGTTAAGTGAAAAAGAGGAAAATGCAGGAAAATGCATATTGTGTACTCCCATCTGTTCATTTACACACACACATTATTTGCTAGTAAATGCAAAGAATATCTCTAGAAGGATATGTAAAAAAAACTAGTAACACGAATCACCTCTAGAGAGGAGAACTGCATGACTAAGGAAAAGAGGAGAAAGGAGGCTTTTCACTGACTATACTTTTGTAATTTCTTTTCTACCATAGGAATATATTACCTTTCAAAAACACAATTTCTATAATTTTCAAGTCCTGCTATGGAAGACATATGTACAGTTATATATGACAAATAAATTAAATCTCCATAAAGTTAGGTCACTGAATATGTATATGTATAGTTTACATAATTCTTTCATTTTGCCATTTTCCCCAAATACCGAAGAGACAACGGATTACCTGAGCACAGATGCTATTAATATTAAAACAAAAAATTACAAAATGTTCTAAACTTCATTCATTCAATACCTCTAAATATCTTGTTAATCAGTTTGGTAGGTGTGGGCATACAGTAGTGAAAAGGACAGTCTTTACCCTTACAAAGATTAGACTAGCAGAAAAGACAGACATTGAATAAGATATTATAGACACTGGAGGAATAAAGAGGAACTACAGGGTGCTACAGGACTAGCTAAGAAAATAACCAAAGCTGTCTGGAAATGGTACCCTCTGCAGTGACAAGCACATGTAGAAAACTCTCATTTCCAGAAAAGGGTAAATCTAGCTAAATGTAATTTTTGTCACCCAGCACCTTGTTTAACCAATCCTACACTGTGAATTACACTGATCAGAAGTTAGCGCTTCTGGTGCTTCACTATTACCACGTTCTTGAAATTATAAATATCCAAGACTTGTTTTTCATGCGAGGCTTTTCTCTTTGATTCGCAGTATTTCAGAACAAGGATTGATTGATTTCTTTTATAGGTTCTAAAATGTGGGTAGGAAAGAAGAAAAATAAGAGGAAGAGGCAGGGCAGAAAGCTCAAGAACCTCTGCCTTAGGATGAAGATGTACCTAACAGGTTCCACAATTCTTTCCAGTGCCTTCCACTCCTAGAGTGGCAGCATGCTTGGTCCAATGGAAAGAGCACCGAACCTGGAGTAGAAAACCTGGAGTAGAAAGACCTGAGTTCTAATTCTGGCTTTTCAACTATGTGACTCCATGGGTAATTTACTTAAACCATCTAGTCTTATCTTTAAAATGAGGGTAGTATTTAGCCTGAATTGCTATATGATCTCTTATAACTCTAAAATTAAGATTCTATAAATTTACTGATTGCTTTGAAATCTACTCATCTGTAACTAACTGGCTGAAATGAAAATTTGTGTCTTAGAATCATTTCTCAGTCTTTCTTACAACAAGAGAGGGCCACAGAACACAATGCTGGGGAAAATTTTGCTTTTCGGATACTGGCACCACCCCATCTTCTTTGTTGCTTTCTTCTTTCTACTTAGAAAGCTGTCCTTGGGGAACATGGCTGGAGCTGGCAACAAATCCTCAGGTTCTTCAGGGTCACAGATCTCCAATTCTACTAAAAACTGTAACTGCCAATGGTGACACCAGGAACCTGGAGAGGTCTGTGCCATGTAATGCCAACCCCTACACTCTAATACCTGGGAACAGTTTGGGGAGTATCCAAGCTTTAACATCTCTGGAGACAGTGATTAGTCTCTCTGGGCTACACCTCCACAGAGACATATTTAAGGTTTTCTCTTATTAGAACAAAAAGCTATAAATTCATAAAATTACCTTGGCTGGTATATCTCTAGTGTCTTTAAGCAATCCTCATGTCCAATCCTTATCAGTTCTCTTTCAAAGGTCCTTCAGAAGCTCTTCCAATCCCTTCCTGCCCCTTTCAGGCACCCAAACCTATCCCTAGACCCCTCACTCCTGGCACAAGATCTCATCAGCCTCTTCACCAAGAAGGCTGGGAATTGTAACATAAGCCTATTTACCTGCTTTCCTCTCCATCTAAAATGTTATCTGGATCATCACTTAGCCTTCTCCCTTTTAGGGGAGACGTGCCCATCTCTCTTTCCAACACTGATCCTTCTGCTTGGACTCTTGATGTAACCCTCTCCTGCCTCCCCTGAGACTTCATTCCTCTTCAATATTGCTCTCCTCTCTGATCATGTGTGGTGCTTCTTCTCTTTCTTTTTCTCTCCCCTAGTAATCACATCCATCTCCATACCTGCAACCTCCAGAATCTATATCTCTGGCCAGAACTCAAAGATGCTTTTATAACTGCCTACGAAACATCACTGCATGGATGCCCTGTAGACACCCAAATCCATACCTTGTCCAAAATTTAACATTTCTCTTCCCCTTTAACAGCTCCTCCTTTATGTTCCTGGTTACATTCCTTGGTTAAAGACCTAATGATTCTCCTGGCTTCTCAGACTCAAAGCTTTGGAGGCCTCTTTTGCTCTGCCTCTCTCCCCACATCTTAGTCAGTGAATCTCGTTCATTCTCCCACTCTTTCTACTCAAACCTCTCCATTTCCACCTCCTGGTTCAGTCCACCAACACTTCTTATTCACATCACTGCAATAACTTTCAAAGTGACCACCTTTTCCTTCTTTCTGCTTCTTCTGATTCATTTGACACAATTATTTTTCTAAAGGCCAGTCTGTTTACGCCCCTTTCCTGCTCAGGGCCAGGAACACAACAGTCAGGGAAAAAACAGAATTTCCGAATTTTCCATGCTAGAGGGACATCAAAGGAAAAAGAGGGGAACTTTAAACAGACTTCACAAAGAAGAGGAATATCTCTTTGAAAGAGGACGTGGTAGCAATAGATGGATTTCTCCCCTAATATGTCAACTTAACAACACGATTAACCTGTTGGATTTCTGCCAACTGAATTTAAGCATAGAAGTCATGGACCCTGGACAATTGGCACAGAATGATTGGCATCCTGGCAAGACTGAAATCAAGATTTCTCTTTACTATCTCATCTTCCCTGTCTCCTCTCTTCCACAGACACAGTAAGTCCCTGCTGTGGTCTTTGCATGGCAACAGCAGTGATTGATTTGTACTGGGGATCAAGGAACATCCCTGGTCTGCAATAATTTCCCTGGGGCTAAATGTGGCAGCTTTAGGTTATAGCTGTAATAATGTTATGTGTTCTATTGACCTTTCAAAGTCATTTTTGTTAAAAAACAAAACACATAAGAGTTTGAATAACACACTGAAGAGACAATTCAATTGAAACACAGTTCTGGCTTGAGCTGATGGAGAAATTCTAACTCTATCCCATCATCTGAATGAACTCCATCCCCGCCCCCGCCCCACCTCCAGAGGGTAGGAAGAGTACAGCTGAAGAAGAAATAGCAGGGGGAAACAAAAGAGGACTTTCAAGTTAGATTCTTTAGACTTTAATAGGGAATTATTCTGGACTTTTATTTCTCTTTAGAAATTCAACAGGAGAGGTTCATATCTGGGACTCTTTTATATTGCTGACATATTACTTGAAGTGTTTCTCTCCTACCATGTTTGGCTTATTATGTAATTTTTTACTTTTATTATATAACAATATAGTTATACATAACTTGAAATAAGAAATAGTATTAAACATTTATTAAGCACCTATCAAGCCCCATTCCAAGTGCTTTCCACATATTAACCTACTTAAACATTCTGACAACACTACCAGGTCCACAATAGTAATAGTCCCATTTTACAGATGAGGAAGCTAAAGCACAGAAGTTTGAGTAACTTGACTAAAGTCATATAACAGACAATTCTTAACTACAAATTTTCAGCTTTGAGTGCACTGTAGCTTTGAAGTTGATTCATTTAATTAGTTGCTATACATGACCCATTTAAGAGCCTTCTGTGGACAAACAATGAAATGCCAACCAATGGTCCCAGCTGTAGCAAGTAATGCTATCAGAGAAGTGGGGAAGCAGTTTCTGATGAAGTGTTGGGCTCTTCTCCCAAAACATGAACAACACCTCACTGGGTGACCCAGTCAGACTGGCAAGTCCAACAGGTTAAAAGAACAAAAAGTGCCAGGCATGGTGCCTTATGCCTGTAATCTCAGCTACTCATGAAGCTGAGGTGGGGGGATCATTTGAGCCCAGTAGTTCAAGGCTGCAGTGAGCTATGATCATGGAGTGCCATGAAGGCACTCCAGCCTGGGTGACAGAGCAAGACCCTGTCTCTTAAAGAAAAAAAAAATAAGAATCAAAAGTCAGGAGGTCTAGGGAGAACTCTCTTTTCTCTCCATGGTACTTCCTCTATTCATAGAACAGAAGAGTCTCTTCGATTCCTTGAGAGGAACACTGTCTGTTTTCTCTGTGTGTCTCATCTGATGCTCCTCACAGGAGAAGCAACTTCTCTCAGTGTCGCTATTGGGACGTGGTCATTTCAGGCACACTGCCCAGTGTCTTTTAGCCATAAAGCACAGAGGAGAAGAGCACAGCCTCTAAAGCCAACCTGCCAGTTTGAACCCCGATTCCACTATTTGCAAGCTGCATAACGTATGAGAAGTTTCTTAACCAATCTGAACTTTACTCTCCTCATCTATAAAACTACCACAGAGTAGAGGTGCCACTTAAAAGAGTGCCTTATAGAAAGTAAATGTTCAGTCTATGGCCATACCACCCTGAACGCGTCCAATCTCGTCTGATCTCGGAAGCTAAGCAGGGTCGGGCCTGGTTAGTACTTGGATGGGAGAAAGTAAATGTTCATTAAGTGTTAGCTATTATTACACTTACTATTTAAACTCTCACAAAAAACCTGCCTCATACCTTCTCTGTACTTGTGCCTCTTCTGTGTTCTAAACCTACTGAGCCAGGCTCTGCCCCTGCGGAGGAAAGCCTAAAATAGCCAGCACCTCTCCCTAGGCCTGGATAGGTAAGTTCACAATAAGACAAAAGCAATAAGAAGCCCATACTAGAGCTGGATCCAGGCCATGTGGTCCTATGTCACTTTACCAGCAATATCGCTGACATTTAGGTGTCTAATTGGCACTTACATGTGTTTTGTGATTAGTCTGGACTCAAAGGGGAGAGGATGTGACTAACTTCCAAACTCTAACATCAAAAGATACATGATACATGATACCTATACCCCAAAGAACATAAATCACACAAGTCCAAAAACCAAGTTGGCAAAAATGTGTCTTAAATGGCAAGGGAAAAAGGGACACCAAAAAGGAAGCATATGTATTAACAATTTGCATGCAAAAATACAAAGTGTCCTTACATAGGCACTAACTCATCAGTGGAGAGAAAAGACATTAAAGCAAAAATACACCAGACAGGGCACGCTTACGTGACACCGATGTGGGCTTACATAAATGATACTGACAAGCTTACTAAGAATAAATATACAGGTACACAATCAGAATAAAAATAGTTTTAAAGTTATCTCTGCAACTCTTTTACCAAAGAACAATAATTTTTTAAGGATTTGAAAAGCCTCAATTGGTTGACAGCTTGAGGCAGCCTCTGGGGTAAATTTAGCCCAAGTTCAGTTGCTGGGGACTGGGGCATTCTCAGGCAAGCACTTACTACAGAATTCCGCATACTCAGCTGGCAGGAGGAAGGTCTGAGGGAGGATGTGAAAAGCCTTGAATCCATGCGTATGCTGCATTCGAATGATGTTTTTGTACAGTCGGTCCTTCCGGGTTAGCTCATAAGACCTAAAAATCAAAAAGTATTTCCATTTCAGTAAACTATGACCCAGAAGTTTTCCTATGTTATCACATTCTAAAGAGTTCATAGTTCACAGTATTAGAGTAGTAAAAAAAAAAAATAAAACAAGAAGTGTCAAAGTGAAATGTCAGAGATATCAACTGTCAAGCTTAGTACTTAAAGAAATCAGATCCAATTTTATTTTTATTGTGAAGGTACATCCTCATTCTTTCAAACACATAGTATGGCTTGTGCTTATCTCTCAAATTTTTTTTTAGAGTCATTTTTGTGAAACCATGAATAAGTAAAAAATTCGTGTTATTTTCTAGTAGTGTGAGTTCTGTTGTGGAACCAATGCTGTGTAGACAGCTCAAAATATCGACGCAGTGTTTGGGAAGATGCAGCTAATGAAGGCACACTTCATCGATGGTTTGAGAAGTTCCATCCTGGTGATTTTAATCTTGAAAATGAGCCACGTGGGTGACCCAAGACCAAGACAGATGATGATGAGCTGAAAGCTGTGGTGGAAGTGAATCCATCTCAGCCTACATGTGAATTAGCAGGAAGGTTTGATGTTACTATTCCAATGATATTGGACCATTTTAAACAAATCGGCAAGGTAAAGAAGCTGGATGGATGGGTACTGCATGAATTAACTCGCGTCAGAAGAGAAATCGTCTCGAAGCTTGCCTTTCTTTGCTGTCACAACATAAAAGCAAGCCATTTCTACACCGTATTGCTACGTGATGAAAATGGATTCTTTTTGACAATCACAAGCATTCGGCACAATGGTTGGATAAAGATGAAGTGCCAAAACACAGTCCAAAACCGAATATTCATCAAAAAAAGCTAATGGTGTCTGTTTGGTGGTCCAGCACTAGTATTCTCCACTACAGCTTCATGAAACCTGGTCAATCCATTACAGCAGATGTCTACTGAGACCAGCTGGACAAAACAGTGAGGATGCTTGTGATTAAGCTGCCAAAATTGGTCAATAGAGACAGGCCAATCCTCTTGCAAGACCACATGTCACACAAACAATGCTGCTCAAACTACAGAGGCTGGACTTGGAAACTCTGTCATCCACCATATTCACCAGACCTTGCACCAACTGACTACCACTTCTTTCAGGCTTTGGACCACTTCTTGGAAGGAAAAATATTCAATTCTCAACAAGCTGCGGAAATGCCTTTCATGTTTCATCACCACTCATTCTCCAGGCTTCTTCACTGCTGGTATAAACAAGCTACAGTTAAGATGACAAAACTGCGTCGATAGCTTAGACACATACTTTGATTAATTATAACGCTTCCTGTTTGAGATATAATAAACTGCTGACTCAAAATCGGACATTTCATATGTAATGACCTAATACCATGGGTCTGATATGTCCCTCCTGCATAAGGCCCAAGATAGACCTTAATTTTAGACTATAATGATCCCATTAAAGTCTCAAGTTAGAAACTCCATTGGGAATTTAACTACATCATCAAGAGATGGATACTGCAGAGGTAAAATTATAAAGGAAGGCAAGGAAATGATTACCTTAAAATCAAGGTAATAGTTGCTACCTATATCGAGGGTATATTCTTGTGTACAGTACTGCAAAAATACTCTTCAGTTAGCTTCAACTGGACTCACAAATCTATGATTTGTTCCACTGCTTAAAAACCATCTAAAAATCTTTGTTGTAACCATTAAAAATTTATTCCACCTGTTCCTCAGTTCAGATGTTTTACTGTGATTTCAAAGACTGCCTTATCAAATTTAGGTATCAAACACTTCTTTCTCACCCACTTCCCTCCTCAGAAATCTAGAGCAGGGGGGGCAAGGGCAACACACGTAACCTAAACATCTGTACCCTCATATTATGCTGAAATTAAAAAAGAAATCTAGAGCAGAGGTACTCAAATTTTAGTGTACATAAGAATCACCTGGAGAGCTTCTTAAAAATGTATTTTCCTGGGTTCCACCTTTCAAAATACTGGGATGAAGCCCAGGACTCTGCATTTGAAACAAGTATCCCAGGTGATTCGGGTACCAATGGTCCAGGGCCCACACTACATCACTGATTTAATCTACAACAATAATTTCCAAACTTCCATGTTACAAATCACCATTGCTTTTTAAATATATAACTTTCTAGGTGTATATTTACCTAGAATGGTAAAGTACCTAAAAGGTGTTTCTTAAATATACACCTCTGAAAATGGTGATTTCCACGAATCTGCAATGGGACCTGAGAATGTGTATTTTAAAGTACCCCAGGTAATTCTTATCATTAGAGAACTAGAAACACTGAACCAGAGGGTATGAAAAAGAACTTACTCTCCTACACATGCCCAGTATCAGTGGTCCTCAAACTTTTTTGCTTGGTACACAAATTTTAGGACACTATATATCCTCTTGCATATTTAAGTTGACATCTAAGATTTTTCATCATAAATTTTAAATTGTTCCAAAGCATCTGAAGAATGGTAAACATTATTTTAAAATAAAACTATAACAACACACTTAAGTATATTTGATGGAACCTAAATAACATCAAAATTCAATACCTCCCATAACATTTTAAAAATAATTAGAGAAAAAGTTCATTTTTTTCAGCAAAATTTCCATTTTTAAATGTTTTTTACTGAAATTAACATATATACAGAAAAGTACACACATTACATGTGCAGAGCATAATGAGTTTTTACACAGTGAACATACGTGTGTAACCACCACTCAGGTTAAATACAGAAGATTCGCAGAAGCTTCCATCAGATCCTTACCTAGACACTATCCCCCAATCACCCTTGTTTTAATTCTTCCACTCCATTTTCCCCAAAGAATGTATTTAGTCTAACAGAACGTATTTAATGCTTGTCTTTTACATCATATCATACCTTCTCTACAGCAAAAATATACGTAGGAATTGATATGTAATATTTTTTAATTTCCTGTGAGCATAAGGTTGTAACCATAAAAAAAAAAATGTATACACACACACACCCCCACACACACTGGACTGATTATCACTGCAGTATACAATTCATCAAAACACCACAAATATTCTAAATTTTGATTAAAATGTATTACACACAAAAATAGAAATTTTACTAGAAGATGAAAAAAATTAAAGGATTGTCACATATCAGAGGAGACTAAAGAGACATGACAACTAAATGCAATGTGGGATCCTGGAACAGAAGAGGACATTAGTAGAAAAAGTAGCAAAATAAGAATAAAGTCTGTAGGTTAGTTGGTAGTAGTATACCAATGTTAATTTCTTAGTTTTGACAATTATACTACAGTTATATCAGATATTAACATTAGGAAAACTGAGTAAAGGACATACAGGAACTCTATATTACTTTTGCAACTTTTCTATAAGTCTAAAATTATTTAAAATTAAAAGTTAAAAAATTATGTTAAGAAAGAGTTCACAGTATCATTGAAAATATTAAAATGCTTGAATTTCTTTTGCATGTGAGTCAGAAGTCTTTGGATTGAAACAGGAGAGATACAGCAGCAGAAGCCACAAAGTATACTGCAATTAGAAAATGGATCACTAATGTTCTCAAACTTACAAGTATAACTTATTCAAAGATTAGTCAAAGAAAATATAGGTTGGAATTGGTTATTACTGATTCCAAATTGAGATGGAATTCCTATACACCTACAGGAATACTTCAAAAATTACAGAAATAAATAATATACTATGAACATGAATTAAGAATGTAGACTCTAGTATGGGCTATTTCAAATAGTGCTTCAATATCTATTTAAAATAGAGGCATCTCATTTACCTCAAGCCACCAGTAACACATTTAGAAAACCAAATCTGTATCTTCTAGGCATTAAGGAAAAAAATAAGGTTTAAATTATTTTCTGTCAATGGAGTTCAGACATAAAATAAAACCAGGATTTGCTACGAAGACTCAAAATACAGAGTAACAGAGACAGCACAGGTCAGTTTTTATACACATTGAGTGAGCGTAAGACCACAGAATTAAAAAATCAAGAAACAGCCATCATTTCATGAAAATAAGCAGAAAAGCATATGAGGTAACTGAAAATAAGCTAGTTAGCATGAGAGAGTAACTTGGGTTTAAGTCCTGGAAATAAAATGTAATCACTGACCAAATAAAAATTATTTTATTGGATTTGTATCTCTTCATTACATAGGTGAGACTAGCTTCCCTCTCTCTCCATTAGGTCATGTATTTCTCCATGGTTGAATGCTGCTAGAATAAAGTGGGGTTCCAGCATTAACATTTTTCCTATTTTCTTTTTCATAGTTGTACACCCTAAGAAATCTTGTTCACATAAATAATAGCTAATATATACAGTGTGTACTATGTGGCAGGCACTGTTCTAAGCACTTTACATTTTGATAGATTACAACAGCCCTATGATGTACGTGCCATTAATACCTTCTTTTTTCCAGTGAGGAAACTGACATCCATAAAGGTCACTTGCCCAAGGTCACTCAGCAGAGCTGGGACCTGGGCCCAGGTAATTGGCTTCTAGCCACTAAGTAATAATACTGCCTCTCTAGGCTGCAATCAATAAATGCAACTAGAAGAGTTTTCTATAGCAATGACACTCAATTCTTTGAACTCCTTCCTAATTACATGTCAAAAATCACAAAATGATCTGTCATTAAAAATTATGTTTAAGCCAGAAGCAGTGGCTCACACCTGTAATCCCAGCATTTTTGGAGACCTAGGCAGGAGGATCACTCGAGCCCAGGAGATCAAGACCAGACTAGGCAACATAAGCAGGACCCTGTTCCTACAAAAAATAAAAAATTTCTAAAACTTTAAAAATTATGTATAATGGTCTATCAGCTGAAAATTAGATGTTATCCTTTAAATCTTTAGAAACAAAGAAATGGAAACCACCATCATGCAAAAAGGATTTGTTATTCTGTTATTAGAATTCAATTTGACACCAATTTTTTTATACCTTTCTTTGGAATCCTGAAAATTTCTACACCAGGATAGGATAACACACTAGATTGAGAGGCTAGGTGGTTTTTCCTAGTGGCTAAAGGGGAAAAGAAAAAGGAAAAAAAAAGGTTCTAGGAGGGTCATTTTTTTATAAAGGTGAAAAACAGTAACTATGAAAGGGAGGTGAGAAAGGGGAACCAATTCTCATGAGGTGATCTCATAAAGCTCAATTTTAGGAAAGAGAACCAGAAATTGTCTCCTCTAAAACCATCCATGTCTACATAGGCCTTGGAAAGTGTTCATACATGCTCAGGGATATGAATACATCAGTTTGATTTCAGACTGCTGCCCTATATCACAAACTTCTTCTTTTAGGAATATTAATTATCTTTGCTGGCTACATGCCCCAATGTCAAGTACCTTTAAATAGAACAAAGCAGCTACAAGAGCATTACCTGGGAAAGTGATTAACCTTTTGTGCTTCAGAGAGGGTGCGAAGTAAGAAGGGCTTCAGGTGGGATCCTGTCCACATTAGATTATAGTCAGTGCTGCTTGGGTGAACCTAAGGGCAGATAGACAAGAAGGCAAAAACACATCAGGAAGAGCAATGGCACACAGTTCATAGTGATTTTTCATCCACAGAGCACTCACAGGGGTGGCATAGTTAGTACATGAGCCAAGTGAGACAAAAGCAGAGTATCACAAAAGCCAGGGACGATTAAGTTTAAGGAATGCGAGAGTCAGGCAAATCCTAGATGCAGAAAGTAAAATAAATTAACCCCTCTATAGAAATCCATGATGTCTTTTAATATTTTTGCAACACTGAAGTATGAGATGAGGACCCAAACCCAAAACTCCTCTTTCAGACTGTCCTTATGACCTTGTAGATACCGGGTATAAAGTGTTGGTCAGGACTATAATAAAAACTTACAGTAGCACACACCTTAGAATTCATTACTTCATTCATTAGAATTCATTTGTCCATTCATTCAACAATTATGCACTCTGTGCCTATAACATGACAGGTATGATGTTAAGTGCTGGAGATAAAACAGCAACAAGACACAATACAAACTGGTATCAGAACTTCCTCAAAATGTCTCCTACAGATCTCAACTGAGGATAAGGAACTAGCAACCAGACTTTTATCAATTCTCTCAAAATATCTATAGTGGAAGTCTGTCCAGCATTTTTGCCTATCCTTTTTAATGACAACATCCCAATCTTCCAATTTTCTTCGGGGAATGATGTACTCCTTGGTTTTAGAAGACCTGCCCTTTAACCACCCCTCCCCTTCCCTTCCCCCAAGGAGTGGATGGATCCATGACCAAAGCCGGGCCAGTCATTTGTTCTCCAGAATGTGATTCTTGAGCAAAGAAAGGCACAAGGACAATGAATGGAGTCCAGCCATTTCCATGGCAGTGCCCTGAGGAGATGATCCTGAAGATTCCTGTTCCTAGATCCATGGGACTGTCCTGGTCTCTCTCCTTCCAAAGGCCTGCCTTTTCAGGTTTTTCTCTGATTCTGCTAGCCCCCTCTGCACACCTTTCCTACAAATCCTTTTTGGTTTAAGTTAGGCAGAGTCTGTTTCTGTTGCTTGCAATCAAAGAAACTTAATTGGTATCAGACCATTCCTTATGGAAAACTCTGCCTGTAGCCCAAGCCCAAAAACATAGCAAAAAAAAAAAAACTTTTTAAATCCTGTGGAAATGTTTTCCATGTATTGCAAGGAGAAACTGGTAAAGCCATTCAGTAATTCAATCCGAGTTCTGCATCATCACTAAGGATTGGTCCCATGTACTTTCTAGAGCTGGCCCTGTTAATTGGTGAAATCAGTTAGGTGGCTATGATTTTCAGCTTTTGAGCAGATCAGATGAGGTAGTAAAAATAAGCTTACTTCATGAAATCCATGGGCTGTCAGAATGCTGCGTACCAGGCGACTGTCCGTTCGCACAATCTTATAAGACAAATGATAACGTTCTAAAGAAAAACACGGAATCAAATTCAGTAACCAGAAAGTTACCCATAAAAACAGAAACAAACTGTAAGATGGTGGCTTAATTATACTCAATAACATTATACTGCTACTCTTAAAACTTATATAAATAAGCTGAGGATGATTTTGGACCAAGGGTTCTTAACATGAAACTTGTTGGGGTTCACTAAACGTGGACAGGGAGAAAAATTACATCTTTGTTTTCGCTACTTTTTTTTTTTTTTTTTTTGAGACAGGGTCTTGCTCTGTCGCCTAGGCTAGAGCTCAGTGGCGTGATCACAGCTCACGGCAACACAAAATAGGCCTGGTATATCTTACTATGCCAAAAAAGAAGAAAAATGCTCAAAAACTGATTAGGGACATGTCACAAAGACTATGAAGGGACTCCCAATGGCCAAATTCAAGACAATCTAAACATAAAAATCAATAGTGAGGCGGGCGCAGTGGCTCACGCCTGTAATCCTAGCACTTTGGAAGGCTGAGGCAGAAAGGCTGCTTGAGATCAGGAGTTTGAGACCAGCCTGAGCAAGAGCGAGACCCCATCTCTACGAAAAGTGGAAAAAAATTAGCTGGACGTGGTGGCATGTGCCTGCAGTTTCAGACATTTGGGAAGCTGAGGTAGCAAGATCGCCAGGAGTTTGAGGTTGCAGTGAGCTATGATGATGGCACTGCACTCTAGCCTGGGAATTGAGTAAGAACCTGTCTCAAAAAAAAAAAAAAAAGAAAAGAAAAGAAAAAGAATAGTGACAGAGATAGATTATAATGCATTCATAAAAGAATCCATGAATCCACACTGATAACGAGGTAAGAACATATACTATTTTCTTTTGCTGCTGTAACAAATCACCACACTTGGAAGTTTAAACACAAATTTAATTGTTTTACAGATCTGTAGGTCAGAAGTCTAACACAGGTCTCACCAGGCTACAATCAAGGCATTGGCAGGGCTTTGCCGCTTTTTGTAGGCCCTGGGTAAGATTTGTTTCCTTCCTTTTTCAGCTTCTAGTGGCCACCTCCATTCCCTCCCTTGTGGATTATGGTCCCTTTCTCCACCTTTGAAGCCAACAACAGTGGGTCTAGTCCTTCTAATGTCACAACACTCTGACCTCTTCTACCTCCTTCTTCCATTTTAAAGAACTCTTGTGATTATATTGGGTCCACGTGGATAATCCAGGACACTCTATTTAAGGTCAGTTGATTAGCAACCTTAATTCCATCTATAACTTTAACTCCCCTTTTGCCCATGAAGGTAACATATTCACAGGTTCTGGGAATTATGAGGTGGACATCTTTGGGGGCACTATTATTCTGCCCCCCAAAGAAAAGAAAGCTCTTAATTCCAAAAAGTCCAGCTAATAAATGTAGAAGAAAGACAGAATTAGAAAATCAACACTTTATAAAAATCCTAAAAGTGAAGTGATTCAGAAAAGAATCAATGGATACCAATAGGTAGAGACTATTAGGGAATAAGATACTCATACATCTCAAAATATCATGCCAGAGAATGCTTATAACAAAAGGGAAAAGGTACCTGTGCAATGAAGCAATCTGGTGAACACTATCTTAACCATATGATCAAACTTGTCATCACCAATAATGCAAAATAATGACATCAAGTACTTCCAAATGTGATACACTGAGAAGGACACAACTTCACTAAGCAATATGCCTGCAAATTTTTAAAAATTTAAATCTAAATGTGGAAAAATCAGATAAGGATAACAATTAAGCCTAAGGATAGCTGCAAAACGGGATGGGGCCGGTGGTGCAATGGGTAACTGAAGAACAACCAATCTGGAATATTTAAAAATGTCAATGTCATGAAAGAAAAAAAAGCCTGAGAAATGCCTGTAGATTAAAGTATACTAAAGAAATATGACAACTAAATGTAATCTTTGATTGGATCCCGGATAGAAAAGCAAAAAGCCACTATAAAGGACAAAATTGAACAATGGGAAAATCTGCATAGGGACTGTAAATTAGATAATAATATTTTAGGCTGGGCATGGTGGCACACACTTGTAATCCCAGCACACTGGAGGGTGATGTAGGAGGATTGCTTGAGGCGAGGAGTTTAAGACCAGCCTGGGCAACATAGTGAGATCCCATCTCTTAAAAGAAAAAATGCCTATAGTCCTAGCTACTTGGGAGGCTGAGACAGGAGGATCACTTCAGCCCAGGGGTCTAAGGCTGCAGTGAGCTATAACCATGCCACTATACTCCAGTCTGGGTGACAGAGTGAGACCCTGCCCCAAAAATAAAATAATAATAATATTTTACCAATGAAAGATTTGCTGTGTTTATAGAGAAGAAGCAAATATGGCAAAATGTAATTGGTAATTCTAGGGATAGTATACATGGTGTTCATTGTACTATTCTTACAACTTGTCTGAAGGTTAACTTTTCTAAATAAAATGTTTATTAGAAATATTTCTAAATATTTTATTTAGAAAAACGAAAGAAATTTAGGTCCTTTCATTATGATAACTGTGATCACTAACACTTCCATTTCTATACAGGAAAAGCCAAAGCATCATCGACTATGCAGTTACTACTGGAGACAAGGACTATACCCAAGGCTGTGCATGTTTTGCAGTGCTTGCCTCTCAGTGCCAGGCCACAGGAAGGCGATCAGTAAGGTGTGTGGGAAACTAGAGAATAGTAATACGGGGATTCGGAGAGAAGGGAGACTAATGAGAGAAAGAACATATCTCTAGAGCCAAACTGCTAGGGTTCAAATTCTGGTTCTACCACTTCCTGCTTATAATCTTCAATAAGTTATTTAATTTCTCTATGTTCAACTTCCTCACCTGTAAAATGGAGTTGATAATAACAGTACTTACCTCATAGAGTAGTTGTAAGCACTAAATCAGTTAATACATACAAAGCTTTCTAACAGTTGTTGCTACACAGTAAAAATTTAAAAAGTAAATATGTGGTAAAATACCCATTAACACACAGTACCACACATAATAAATTGTATATTTTATATAGCAAGTAAAAAAATTAAAATGCTATTAAAATTCTTTCTCCTACCTGTCCTAATATAGAAGAAAAGTACAATCACCACTTCACTCAGTGGCAGACCTGATTCTTACAGTATATAAACTGTAAGCAGTGACCATCTGCTTCTACCATCTATCTATACAAACTCAGATACATTGAGCGTGCTCCCAAAGGGGAGTACAAAAGAGGAAAGGCGGAATGATACAAAGTAACCATCACTGCTGGGAATTTTTCATTCATTTATGTTCTTTGCCCAATAGCTCTGTGTGTCCAGTAATGACAGTTAGCAGTATATATTAGACCAGAGATTATAAATTGGTGACCCAAGGATCAAACCCACCCTGCAGACATGGTCTGTTTGTCACTCACAGTATTTTAAAATAAAATTGAATTAGGTGCTAACATTTGAAAATTGGAAGAATTAATGTAAAAATCTAGATTTCTGGGCTTCTCTTGAAAAATCTGACAACCTTGGTATGATGGTTAATTTTATGTGTCAACCTGACTAAGCCATAGGATGCCCAAATACGTGGTTAAACATTATTTCTGGGTGTGTCTGTGAGGGTGTCTCCAGAAGAGATTAGCATTTAAATTTGTAGACTGAGTACAGCAGACTGCCTTCCCCAGTGTAGGTAGGCATCCAGTCCATTATGGGCCAGAAAAGAACAAAAAGATGGTTGAGGCTGGGTGCAGAGGCCCATGCCTGTAATCCTACCACTCTGGGAAGCTGAGGTGGGAGGATCACTTGAGGTCAAGAGTTAGAGACCAGTCTGAGCAAGAACAAGATCCGGTCTCTACTAAAATTAGAAAAATTAGCCAGGGGCAGTGGCATGTGCCTGTAGGCCCAGCTACTCATGAGACTGAGGCAGGAGGATCGCTTGAGCCAAGCCCGGGAGTTTGAGGTTGCAGTGAGCTTTAATGATGTCATCAACTCTATCCCGGACAATAGAGCAAGACCCTTTTCCAAAAAAAAAAAAAAAAAAAGGTGGTTGAATTCACTCTCTGCCCGGCTGGTTAGCTGGGACATAGATCTTCTCTGTCCTTAGCACTCCTGGTTCTCAAGAATTCAGACTCAGGTTGGAATCTACACAATGGCTCTCTGGCTGTCAGGCCTACAACTATACCACCAGCTTTCCTGGATCTCCAGCTTGCAGACGGCAGATAATGGGACTTTTCAGCTTCCATAATTGCACGAGCTAATACTTTATAATAAATCTCTCTCAAAATTTCTCTCTCTCTCTCTCTCTCCTATTGGTTCTATTTCTCTGAAAAACCCTGACTAATATACATGGGCTTTCTGTCTCATGACAAGAGTCAACCAGAAAATTGCAACTACAAACTGAACCTGCCCAACTGCCCAAAAAAGACCCATCTTATCCCACGTTCTCCTCCATATTAAAACAAGTGGCAGGGCATAGTCCTTGACTACTAGCAAACTGCCAAATATCCTCTTTCTGAGCCTCTGAAAAAGCGTCACATCAATTCCACCACGAGAAGGTAGAATTTCCTCTTCTCCAAACACTCACATGTACTCCCTGAGGCAACTCAAGTGCTAGAATCCCTGGCAAGTTCCAGGATTGATTACAGCAGAGCAAATGAAAACAAGAAACCAATCATCTGTCAGTACAGAAGCTCCTAGGGAGCAGTAAAGTGCCCTAAGAGGTTTGGACAAAAATAGCATGGGAAACTAGAATAAAGATAAAGCTGACATTTTTGACTTTTAGAACCAAAAAAACCCCTTAATGGCAAAATAGTGTAGCCATGCCCTAGTATCAGAAAATTAGGTTACCTGGGATTAGGATGAGAATACATGTACTGTTTGATATTGCAGTTACTAGGTACATGTGACTAATGAGCACCTGAAATGTGACTAGTGTGACAAAGGAACTGAATTTTTAATTTTATTTAACTTTAATTAATTTAAATTTAAATTTAAGGTCAGTCACAGTGGCTCATGCCTAGCACCCTGGGAGGCTGAGGAGGGAAGACTGCTTGAGTTCAGGAGTTCAAGACCAGCCTGAGCAAGAACAAAACCCCGTCTCCACCAAAAAATAGAAAAATTAGTCAGGCATGGTGGTACAAGCCTGTAATTCCAGCTACTGGGGAGGCTGAGGCAGGAGGATCACTCGTGCCCTGGCATTTAAGGTTGCAGTGAGCTATGATCATGCCACTGTACTCCAGCCCCAGGCAAGCGCAAGACCCCGTCTCAAAAAAAAAAAAAAATTTATATTTAAGACCTAATACTTAGATCAGTTACTCGAAAACTTGCTTGAAACAACTTGAGTATATGAATTTACTTTTCCAATTATAATGTTTATGAAATCTAAATACAGATCAAGTATTTCCAATGAAAATTTTGCAGTAAATTGAGATGCACTATAAATGTAAAATACACACTAGATGTAAAATATCTTGTTAATTTTTTTTATATTGAACAAATGTGGAAATGATGATATTTCAGATATACTCAGTTAAATAAAATATATTATTAAAATTAATTTCCACCTTTTCTTTTACTTATTAAAATGATACTATTAGAAAATTTCAAATTACATATATAGCTTGCAACATACTTCTACTAGTCTATATAATATTTAATAAATACAAACTTATTAAATAGATACATTCAGTGCAAATTTTTAAAAATATGTTTCATGTAGGAAAAGTTTAAGCGGAAAATACCACTGTTGCCTGTTTAAAGTACATACAATTTAGGAAAAAAACAAGGCTATAATGAGAAAAAAGCCATATTCCTAGACTATTTCACAAATAAAGCATGAGAAATCATACTGTACCAAAAATATTAACAGTGAATTCAACGACACATTTGATAAACAGAAAAAACAAAGTTGGCATCTCTAATAACACTATGAGATCAACAGAAGATAACTAATGCCCCAGATACACTTCTCAAGGGGATTTAACCACAGGCTTATGATCTGAATAGATCTATGTTAGCTATTTAAGACAGCCAAAAAAAGAAATTGTTACAGACCAAGAGTGTTTAAAAATTCAGAAAACTGAGGCAGCAGCTAGCAAAAGTCATTCAAATTGTCCTTTTCATAAAGGAAGGTGAAGAAAATTATTAAATCTCAAGGAACTGGTGAAAATAGAGAAAATTCAAAAAAACAAAATTTGAGAAAAGTTCATTGGCTTTTTCTTTAATCACTGGAATGTGTAAAGAAAAAAGACCAAAGACTATGGGTTCTAGAAAATAGTAATTGCTTGAATAATGGAATGATTACATTGATGGATATTATTTCCCAATAAATGTTAGGTATTCGAAAAAAGAAGGGCCTGTCTATTGTCACAGAATACATAGATTATTTGAAGTGATAACCAGATCAAAGGAAGCATGTTTTGAGAGGATTATTTACTTCTCTTGTTTTTATCCATTTTGGCTCGACTCATACTTAGAGGAAGTTTCTCAGGAAAGGGTCTTCAGTTACTCAAGCTTCAGAGAACACGAATGAACCACGTCCCTTTAAGTGGTAACCTTGCAACCTGCTGAGGGGATTAGAACATATGGACCCTTTGGGAGTGAGGAGGATTCAAATCCCAGTAGCAGGTGTTCAGCGTCCTTCGAACTCCTGCCTTATCATGGGGGTAATGACAGACCTTAAAGTCATTTAAAAGTAGAGCAGATCCTATTCAACAAGTAGAATAAGCAGTACAAGTTTCAAGTGTGCCAGACATTAAATGATCTCATTTAATCCTCACAATGACTTAAAGGTAGATATTATCTCCATTTTACTAACAATGAAACTGGTTAAGAGAGTTTAAGTGACTTGCTGAAGATTTACCGCTAGTAAATGCCAAAGCTGGGATTTGAACCAGTGACTGAGTACCCAAGTATAGACCCTTTCCACTATACCACATGACATTGCTGAGCTTTGAAAATACCTACTGGCTAACCCCAGGACTCAGAGCACTGCTTAAAACCCAATATGAACAGAGAAAATAAGTGAAGCCAAGAGTTGGGGTCTTTAAAATGATAAACAACATTGACAAACCTTTAGCTAGACTAAGAAAAAAAGAGAAAAGACTCAAATTACTAAAATCAGAAATGAAAGTAAGGATATTTCTATGGACCTTACAGAAATAAAAAGGAATATAAAAGAATACTATGAACAATTGTATGCCAACAAATTAGATAAGCTAAATAAAATGGACAAATACCTAGAAACACACAAACGACCATAACTGACCCAAAAAGAAAACATAAAATATGAATAGACCCTATAGCAAGTAGAGGTTGAATCTATAATCAAAAACCACCCAAGAAAAGCCCAAGACCGGATGGCTTCACTGGTGAATTCTACCAAACATTTAAAGAACTGATATCAATTCTTCTCGAACTCTTCCCAAGAAGAGGAGGCAACTCACTCTATCACATTACCCTGATACCAAAGCCAGATAAAGGCATCAGAAGAAAACAAAACTATAGACCAATACCTGGTGTAAATACACACACAGAAAACTTCAACAAAATACTAGCAAACCAAAACCAGCAGCATATTAAAAGGATTATACACCTTGACTAAATGGGATCTATCTCAGGAATGTAAGGGTGGTTCAACGTACAAAAAGTCAGTCAATGTAATAATACATCACATTAATATAATGAAGGAAAAAAAATGTTTCTCAATTGATATAGAAAAAGCCTTTGACAAAATCCAACATCCTTTCATGACAAAAACACACAACAAACTAGGATTGGAAGGGAACTTCCTCAATGATAAAGGACATTTATAAAAAACCCACAGCTGACATCATGTTGAACAGTGAACGACAGAAAGCTTTCCCTCTACACTCAGGAACAAACAAAAACATCCTCTTTCTAGTCAATATTGTACTGGAAAATCTAGCCAGAGCAATTAGGCAAGAAAAAGAAATAAAAGGCATCCAGGTTGGAAAGGAAGAAATAAAATTATCTCTATTTGCAGATGAGATGATATAATATACAGACAATTCTAAGGAATATATGCACACACAAAATCTATTAGAGCAATGAACGAGTTCAGCAAGGTTTCAGGATACAAAATCAATATACAACACTCAACTGTTATTTCTATATACCAGCAATGAATAACCCCAAAATGAAATTCAGAAAACAATTCTACCTACAATAATATCAAAAAGAATAAAATATTTAGGAATAAATTTAATCAAGGAGGTATAAGATTTACTTGTAAACTGGAAACTACAAAACATTGCTGAAAGAAATTAAAGAAGTCCTAAATAACTGTAAAGATATCCATGTGCATGGATTGGAAGACTAAACATGTAAAAATGGCAATACCCTTAAAAGCAATTTACAGATGCAATGCACTCCCTATCAACATCTCAACAGCCATTTTACACAAGCAGAAAAGCTAATCCTAAAATTCTTATGGAATAGCAAGGAGACCCTGAATAGCAAAAACAATCTTGAAGAAGAAAAACAAAGTTACAGGACTCACACTTCCCAATTTCAAAACTTAATGTAAAGATACAGTAATCAAAACAATGTGGTGCTAACATAAGAATAAATATACAGATCAATGGAATATTAAGAATCCATAAATAAACCCATACATCTGTGGTCAACTGATTTTTGACAACAGGGCCAAGACCATTCAATGGTGAAAGTATAATCTCTTCAGCTAATTGTGCTGGGACAACTGAATATCCAAATGCAAAAGAATGAAGGTGAACCTTACCTAATACCATATTAAAAAATTAACTTAAAATGGATCAAAGTCTACATTGTTCTAAATATAAGAGGTTAAGCTAACTCTTAGGAAAAAACATAGGGGTCATGACTTTGGGCTAGGCAATAGTTTCTCAGATATGACACCAAGAGTATAAGCAACAAAAGAATAATTAGATAAACTGCACATCATGAAAACTAAAAACTTTTGCTCATGAAAGAACACTATCAAGAGAGTAAAAAAACAATCCACAGAATAGGAAAAAATATTTGCAAATCATACCAGGTCTGTCTGGAAAGTATCCAGCAATGTAATATGAAAAATAGACACATTTATTGAAGATACAAGATACAAGAAAGATTGTACATAGGACAATGACGCCTCATTTCCCTTCAAAGTAGGCACCTTGTGACCTCACAGTTCTCCCAGCATCTCTATACCCATACACGTTCAACATTCTCAGGTGTTCTGCTTGTTGCAAGCCTTCCAGAACGTGGATCACTTTCAACAGTTCTCAGTCGTCTTTGAAGTGTTTGTGCCACACTTTGATTTGCGCTATACTCATTACCTCATCCCCAAAAGCCTTCTGAATCATCTGAACATTTTCCATGGAGGAATGTTCAAGCTTAACACAAAATTTGATGTAGATTCATTGCTCTACTCACTCAGTCATTTTGAATATGACGGCCACATAGTACACACGCTCACTCAACAGCGCCTAGCGCACCACTGACTACTACAAAGAAGGCATCATTGTTTTTGCATACGCATTTCACTCCACTCTCCTTGGCTGCCAGGTTACACAGATGTTGTGCAAACCATTCTCCTTATATTAACAATGGCTAGATACTTTCTGGACAGCCCTCATATATAAGGGTCCCATATCCAAAACGTATAAAGAACTCTTAAAGCTCAACAACCAAAAAGACAAACAAGTCAATTTTAAAAATGAGGCAAGGCCCTGAATAGACATTTCTCCAAAGAAGATAAACAGGTGGCCAACAAGCACATCCATGTCATAGTCATTACAGAAACACATCAAATACCACTTTACATTCATTAATATGGCTATAATCTAAAAACCAGAAAATAGTACATGTTTCTGAGGATGTGGAGAAATTGGAACCCACATACATTGTTGGGAATGAAAATGGCGCAGCCACTGTGGAAAACAGTTTGATAGATCCTTAGTAAATTAAACAGAATTACCGTATGACCTAGCAATTCCATTCCTGGTTAATACCCAAAAGAATTGAAAACAGATGTTCAATCAACAATCTGTCCACATTCATATCAGCACTATTCACGATAGACAAAAGGTGGAAACACCACAAATGTCCATCAACTGATGAATGCATATATCCATACAACAGAGTAAATATTATTCAGAGACAGGAAGGAATGAAGGATACATGCTTCAACATGGATGAACCTTGAAAACATTATGCTAAGTCAAAGAAGCCAGACACAAAAGGCCACATATTGTATTATTCCTTTATATGAAATATCCAGAGTAGGTAAATCCATAGGGACAGAAAGTAGGTTAGTGGTTGCCAGGGACTGACAGTTTGGGGGAACGGGAAGTGACCGTAAGATGGGTACAGGTTTTACTTTTGGGATGATGAAAGTGTTCTGCAACTAGACAGTGGTATGGTTGCACAACATTATGAATGTACTAAATAACAATACATTGTATACTCTAAAATGGTTAAATTCGTAAATTTTGTTATATGCATTTTACCATGTTTTAAAAAAAAATAAACACATGCACACATAATTCTGAAAAACGAGTTCAAAGGAGTAACATGAGCAGAAAACCAATTAAGAAATTATAATCTTTGAAGTATAAGAATTCAATAAATTTTTCTCAGGGCCAAGCCCTTTCCCTTATCTATTAATATATGCCGTATCAATTTCTCCAAGACAAGGTTGTCAAGGCCATGCCCAGCTCTGCCCTCTGTGGGAGAGGTTACACCCACCTCCAATTATCCGAATATTGTTATCCTTTGTCAGAATAGCCTCAGCATGGAATACCAAAACTGGAATTCTCCTGCAGCCTCCAGTCCACATGATACATGGATGATCCCTAAAACCATAACAAAGGCTTCATTAATTTACAGCTCAAAATCTGAATTAAATGCTGAAGCAGATGACTCTGGTTTGTTGTTTAGCAATTTTCCCCTTCCTTCTAGAATGAGAATCCCAAATATCCTGTGAGAAATCATTCATCTCCACTCCCCCGCGTCTTTTTTTTTCTTTTTTTTTTTTGAGACAGAGTCTCACTAGAGTGCAGTGGTATCATCATAGTTCACTGCAACCTCAAACTCCTGGGCTCAAGCGATCCTCCTGCCTCAGCCTCCTGAGTAGCTGGGACTGCAGGCATGCGCCACGACACCTGCCCAGTTAATTTTTTCTATTTTTTGTCGAGACAGGGTCTCACTCTTGCTCGAGCTGGTCTCAAATTCCTGACCTCAAGTGATCTGCTCGCCTCAGCCTCCCAAATTGCTAGGATTACAGGCATGAGCCACTGCACTGGCCTCATTTCCGATTCTTAGCCATATGCTTGCTTAGGATTAACTCTATCCCTGCTCCAGGGATGGGCCTTGATTGGTTTTATACAATCAAGGTATTTTATCATTTGGTTATAGTGACTGGTTCAGAGATGGGCACATAAACCAACTGGAGCCCTTGAGTGTAATGAGTCATGTTCTGAGACCCTCTGAGAAAGCAATGCTTTTTCTCTTCTGCAGCAGCTATAGATGATGGCCTCTCTTCCTCTTGATGGTATGGGATGAGAATGAGAAGTCTGGAACTGCCACAGCCATTTTGTGACCTTGAGAGGAGAGCCTGGAGCTGTTGGTAAAGAAGTAAGTCAGTGGAAGCCTGACTGAAAGAAGGAATGAAATGAGATCCTGGGTTCTAAAGCTGGAGTTGTAGAATCAAGACTTGCCTAAATATGAATTAATAAATTCCTTTTATTATTTAGGACAATTGGAGTTATGTTTTTATCCCTTGCACACATAAAGAATCCTGATATATTCTCAATAATTTATATGCCCCTTTTATACCTTACAGTACCTTTTCAAGCCAATCTGATGACCCATCCTAAGATTCTGACCTAGGAACCCTAAATTGATACAAGTATCCCAATTAAAATCACACATTTTAAAGAAAGTCTATGCTAAACGGAATAACATATATTTTCCTCCAGCATAAAATCACAGTACAGAGAGGGACCTCTGACTTCATTCTCTATCCCTAGCCTCAGCAAAGCTCAGTTTAATTAATCTTGGATAGATGGATATTTACTGACAGATTAGGAAAATCTTCATCCTTAGGGCAGGGATATAGGAAGGGAAAGAAAATTAAATGAACTGAGTCCCTACTATGTGCCAGTATCTAAACTAAGAGCTTTTGTTAGGTAGTTAGCAAGGGATTCCAGGTTTCCTAAGGACAAAAGTGGGCACCTTGCCATGGTGCAACTGCCCCACCTGGGAAGAAGGGCAAGGGTGGACCCCAGGCCCTCATTTTGGTCCTGCCCCACCTTTGATTCTGCCCTGAGCTACTACCATACCTGGGGGAGGAGGGAATACCCTATGAATCTGCCAATCAACTTAGTGCCCCAGCTGCAAAAGAATGCAGAGGACCCTCTAGCCCACAGGTCAAGCAACACAGGTACCACAGAGTTTGGAAATTGAACTAGAACAACTTGTATGCATAGTAATGCAAAGTGATTCCATGGTGACACGTAAGCCACTAGGGAGGTCCCAATTCAGGCACTATAAAACAAGACGCAGGCCATAACCAAGTCCCTTTTTTGCACCCCTTCTTTTGCTCTCCCTTTGCTGCGACAGTGAGTCAGGTAGTCATCTGTGGTGTATGTATCGTGCTCTGTACACCTATATCTTACTCTTGCCCTATAATCCTGCCTTTCTCTTCTTAATAAACCTCATTTTTGTGTTTGCCTTACTTTGGTGTGTCTGGTCATTCTTCAGCCATGAGCACACCAAGAACCAACATTTCAGACTAAAACCTGACACTTTCACATGTTATCTCATTTAATCCCCTTGCCTACACTATGAACTGAAGAGAAAGTGTCTCAGAGAGGTTAAATAACTCGCCCAAGGTCATACAGCTGGTTAAGTAAGAGAATAGGTATTCGAACTCAGTGTGTATTTTCTTTCTACCCTTTGCCACCCCAATTGAATTTCAATGAAGTCCTATATATTGAACACCTTGAACTCAACTCTTAGGGAATTTAAACTGATCAATTCCTTAAATGGAATAAGATCTATTTAGCTAAGATTCACTCTGCTCTTTAAAACTCACATAACTATACCCCTTAACAAAGGCCACACCAAAAACCTCATGGCAAAATCAGACCCTTCCGATCCAAATTTAAAAAGATCCACACTTTGAGCGCACAGGCTGCCAGGCTACCAATCTTACAAGTGAGGCAGCCTTTAGATATGGGATGAGCTGCCAATAGCTTTTGGTGAAGAAAGTAAAGAACATCATACCGAGTTCATTCCCTCTTTACCAGAAATGGAATGGGGGTGATTATTGTTCTTGTTCTTTGACCTGGGTAATAATGCCCATTTATGAGAAATGGTATCTATAGAGTACATTTTTTTAGCAAGGATTTTTTGTGGCTTGCTTTTTAATCTTAAACAACTGTAAAATGTGGGCATGAGGCCAGATGATTCCTATGATCTCTTTCAACCTTAATTTTTCCACTATATTTCTAAGTCAACAGATAAAAAATAGGCAGCCTAAACTACAAAGTCTTAGACAGAAACTTTGGAAACTATCCAAATTTCTCTGTCAATCTAGCACTAGCTACCAACTGGCACCACTATGCCTTAGCATTTACAAACAATGGATTACTGCTGCAATGCCCCATAAGAGTCAGGAACACAATAAACAGACTGCTGAGAAGAGCCCAGGCCCTAACTATACTCTCTGTGGAAAGCCAAATCTCTGACAGAGAAATCTTTTCACTTACAACCTTAGGAAAAATAAAAGAGGGAACAAATGATTGATTCAGTAAGATCAACTAAAAAACACTTAAGGCGGATGCAAAATTGTCATGAAAAACATGCTCCCACCAGGTGGTGCTAAAAGGAAACATTCAAAATGATTGGGAAACTGAAAATTGGGACTTTAAATTTTTATTCATATCAGAAACTGGTATATATTAAGAAAATATACTTTTACAGGCATAAAAGAACAAAGCATTTGAATGTTCAGTTATTCAAGTAGACTGGTTTCATGGTTCACTGTACTGAAAGCCTAAGAACATTTTAGTTTTTAAGGAGCAATTTCATGAAGAATATTCACTTCTGGGACCCAGCCTGTATAACTCAAAGACGGAGATGTAAAGCAGCTTTTTTACTGCTGCTATGCCACTGCCCCTGCTAGAAATGCCTTCCCCACTTCTCAGTTTAAGCCCACCCTCCCCAAGGCCCACCTCAAGTTTCCCACCTCCATGGAGTCTTCCCCAGCTTCTCGGAACTGCTGAAGCATTCATTTTATAATTGACTGTTGATGATCATTTTAACTGATAGAAAGCCAGCCTTTGTGACAGAAATTAACGTTACTATTTTTTCAGTTAGTAGAGAATCCTTATGTCAAGTTCTTATATGAAAGTTTCTTCATCTATATATAAATTTTATTTGGGATCCCCAAGCAAAATATAGATACACAGCCTCTTTACATTTACTATTTGAAATAACGTCATGCAAAACAAGGACTGCCTGGACAGGCCTGGATTGCAAGGCATTAATGCCTTAATACAGCCTAGGGATCTGAGCAGATCGAACAGATGTCCATGGATATATATCTTTGTATCAAATCAACATCAATTAACAATCTTGATTTAAGGCCTTTGAACTTCCAAATCAACTTTTAAAATGTAAGCCTTCTGCTCCAGGTGTGAACAAGATTGATTTAAGCTTCCTAATGTATGAAACAAGTACTTGGTAGGCAAAACATAAGCTGATGAAACAAGATTAGCAGTTAAAAATCAACAGTAGGAGTTTGAAAGGAAGAAGAGCAAAAGGTCCATCAATTTGGATGGTGGAGCAGGGAATTACACCTTTATTTTCACTAACTTCTACTAGAAGTTTACTATTTCTCAATTACGAATATAGGCAACAAATACAGTATTAGTAGTATTAGCATTATTTGTGCCTTGACTCTATCTGAAATTACAGGTACCTTTATACCCTATTACAGTTGTAGATATCTCAAAATATCATTTACATTTATCACCATTTCTAAGTTAAGGTAGTTATTAGACTCATCACCGTATCACATGTAATCACAGTCTATCTAGATGCTAGTGTAATGAGACTGGATAAAAATTGGGCAACTCTCACCCTAGTAATCATTCAGTCACAAAATAGGGACAACTCATGTTGGTGGCCAGATGTCTAGACTGCTTCTCAGTATTCCCCATCTATAATTGTTAAGCAAAGACCACCCCACAGTGTAAAGATCATATAGAAACTAAACAAAGTCTTCACACTGTTGTCTTTAGAAAATAAAATTTAACTTTCCTAGATTTTAAATGATCTCATTATTTAATATATTAATTAAAAAGCACATATTACTATATCACAATTTTTAATATTTTGATACTGTATTTCAATGTAATTAGAACTCTTTGTAATAATATGTTATTGTAAGCACTTAAAAATAGTATTCTGATAAGGAATTCATGGTATGAAAATCTTTAAGAACTCTGATCTAAGGTGATGTATAAAGCCTTCATTTATTCATTCATTTAGTTAGTAATTCAGTCAGTATTTATTGAGTACCTACTACAATATTAGAGCAAACCACCCACAATTGTCAATATTTGACTGTTTTTGACCTACCAAGATGACAATTTCATATAGTGCAATCTAATACTTATCAGTCCCAACTTCTAAGCCCACTAATGAGAGAGATAATAATGGAGTAAAAAAACAATCTTGAAAATAGAAAGACTGATGTTTACAGCAGAAGTTAAAAATTGTGTGAAATAGGTAAGAGGCAGCACACTGAAAGCAAAATGTCACAAGAAGGCAAAGTAACCAAAGGGAATTATCCATTTAATTATCCTGAATAAGAATGACCCAAATATATTGTCAAATCTCTATTATTTTCCATGACCTAACAATGATGAGACGCCTTTCCTCAAAGCTTTATTAATGCTTAATTTTTTTCAAATTACATTAATATAATCTCCTACCTTATAACAAGTCCTCCATAAATTCAATATTAAAACCAGTAAGAATAATGCTTTATATTTGTATGGCACTTTATAACTTACAAAGTAACTTCGCACAGTATTCTATTTGATACCAACCACACCCCTACAAAATAGCCTGGGAGATATTATCTCTGTTTTTCAGGTTATACAGCACACACGCATATCCAAAAGGACTTACAGAGAATCTTAAAATGAATTTTAACTTTAAGCCAGACTCCCTTTTTACTGTGTCAAGTAATAAGTAGAGGAGATAAAAGGGCAAGGTACTTCAAAATCCAAGAAAGCTAAGTCTGAATCTCAATCCATCATCTACTCTCTATGGGTCCCTGAGGAAGTTTCTTGGTATCTGTAACACTGAGTTTAATAAAGTGAAAATAATAACATTTTAAGATTAAATAAGATACAGTAGTTTAGTCTTCAGATTAAATAAGATACAGGTAAGACAAAGCCTTTATCATCATCTATAGCAGCTGTAATCATGAAACTTGACTCTTACCTAAAAGAACTCAGGAAAGTAATGTGGTTCAATGGACACAGCATACGCTACAGAATTCTAATATCCTGTCCCAGAATTACTATGGTAAGTCACCTGATCCTCCTACATTTTTATCATTCTATCATTATAAAGGCTTTTGAGAAAAAATCTGCAAAATATAACCAACATCACAGAGATTGGAGACCCACTTTTTCTCAATCTCGAAAAATTTCAAAATCTCCTACATTGGCATCTCTGAGCAAGGGCTCACCAAGAAGTACTACCTGCATCTTACAACATCTAGAACTCATGTTCATGCATGAGCCCAGAAACAGAGCCTTATCTCATTTCTGATAGTTGATGGGGACTGCACAATAAAATCTTGAGATAGATTATAAATAGAAGCTAAAACTAGAGTCAGACAATACCAAAGGAAGGACATAGGATAAAAAAGCATATGAGTAAAAGAGAACTATTTTTCACCCTAACAGCAAAGGGTAAAAAGGAAGCTTGTCATTACTTACTCTTGGCTTACCACCTCCTCATCTTCTGAGGATGATGCTGTTTCTTCCAGGTCCCGGGCCATCACGACTGGCATTTCCTTTAGGGTTTGTCATGCAGTCAGCACACAGGGGCCTCAGAGACCTTTCCTTGCAGATTCACTGGATCAAACAATTTGGATGGCACAGATTCCTGCAAGAAAGTCAACTGATCTGAAACATAATGCAGTTGTCTATTTACTGATTATTGCTGATGGTCTTCCAAATCATAAAAATGAAAATATTCTTAAAGAGTGCCCAACCTCTAGAGCTTACCTTCTATCACAGTGCCTAAAATATGCCACAAAAATCAAGATTTTTTTCAAACACACTGTCTGTGCTTTACATATTTGAAGAGCTGTTATTAAGTCTGAGTTCCTCAGTTGTCTTTTATATACTAAATATAACGTGCACCAAAAGGACAGACTCACTTCACTTTTAGGGCAGTCGGAGGTAGGTGGCCGATTCCTAAAACATAGATTCCTTGCTATACAAACCTGACCTGGGTTAAAAATAAATAAAAATTCATGGTTAAAGACCCGTGCAAATATTTATTAGACTCTATGACAAGCACACAGGCAGGATGCCATCATGTTTCCAGTAAAAGAAATTCAAGAATGAACCAAAAGATTAACATATTCTCTTGAATAAAGGGTCATATAAATAGCCGGGGGGGGGGGGAACACTGCCCTTCCAAACACTCTTAAAAATTTTTCTCCCTTACTAAAAACTTTGATCTTAATCTCGAATAGGCATTAAAATTGGGATATTTCCAACACTGCATTTCTAACTTAAAATATTTTTTCCATAGGAAAAGAGTACGTGTTTGTTAAGTGTGTTAGAGGAACAGAAACTGCAGATACAGAAAATGAACATGTTCAAATGACCATAATCCCATTACTCAGAGATAACCACCTGGTGTCAATCTTTCCAAACTCTACTTTTCTATGCATTCACATATACGATAAGGTTATAAATGACACAAAAGAACACGGACCCAGATAATGATCCCTATAGATCTTGAGCGGAACAGGCAATATCTAACTACCTCAGTGATGTTATTCCACGGATTCCCAGCGGGATTTCTCGACCTTTCCCAAAACCCTGGCAAGTCCTTTAAGTTAAAACAAACAAAACCTCCAAGAGAGGAAAGGACGCCAATCTTTCCTGGACTGCCTGCAGAGCAGGAAGAAACAGGACGGTCGAAGAAGATTAAGGACACTCGCCGAATGAGAGTCCTGGCCCTAAAGGGATCTGCCCCTCAGACCCCCTCTCCCAGCTCACCCCAATCCCAGGTAAGTGCGCAGGTGCTCCCCCAAGGAAGGACAGGGCGACTCCGCCGCAGCGATTCAACCCGGCGCGCCCGGAAGCCAACAGCTGCTCCCGGGCTCTGAGAGGGAAGTGCAGCGGACGGCGCCCGCCCGGACCCGGGAACGCACCTCCCTGGGGTAGGGAAGCGCGCCGGCGCAGTTTACCTGTCTCATCTTCACATGGCTCGGGGCAGGCAGGCGGGGACCGCGCTCTGCACCTACTTCCTTCCTCCTTCCCCAGCCCGGCTCACCTCGGCGGCCGACGGCTGCTTCCCCCGTTACTACAACAACCAACAAGCAACCGCCCGCTCGGAGCCACTGCGCAGGCGCCCGCCACCGGGCGCTGAAAACGCTCGGCTGAGGGCGCGGAAGAATGTCGTCACCGCCCCGCAGCGCGGGAGCGAAGCCCTGCTCTTGGCAGAAAGGAGTCTTCTTTTTTCCGCTCTTTTTTTCCTCCGCCCCTAAAAGGTTGAATTACACCCAGAGTTCCGCCACGCTCAACAGGAGGGATTACTACGTGAGCGGCGTACCCCGGGAAAGGCTTAGTTAGCGGCAACCGCTGATTGGCAGTAAAGGGGTTCACTCCCCATCTCCTGCTCGAGCAAAACGGACGCAGCCAATCAGAGCGAGGACTGACGGAGATGACCCAATCCTGGAGCCGGGCTGAGGGCGGGGGCGGGGACAAATGGCTCGGGTGGACTCTCGACCGGAGCTGTCTTGGGGGACCTTCTTTGCTGCTACTGCTCCTGCGGTGCTGGGAGTCCGGTCGTCAGGTAAGGAGAATATGGGGGACAAGAGGTGGGTAAGTGTCTGTGTGGCATCTGGTTGAGAAAATCCGGAGAGTCTGGAAAAATGGGGATGGGATGGAAGGAAGATACCTGGGAGGCAACCTTTTGGGGGGAAAAGGGTTCGAGAGATGAGGACAAGGGGGCGCTAGGAAGATGGAGAAGGCTTGGTAAATTCAGGGAAGCGAAGGAATGGATGAACAAATGAGCAGCCACTGTGAGCCCAGCACCATGCAAGGAGCCTTCACTTTTTCTCATATAATTCTTGTAGGAACCCTTGAGGTAGATACCTATTATCTCCATTTTGCAGATGAGGAAACGAGGCCGAAAAGTGTAAATGACTTGAGCAGGGTCACACAGCTACTAAATGGTAAGGCCAGGATAGGAATCCCTCTCTCGGTGACTCTAAGTTTTAACACCACACCCGTGCTGGGCTGAGCCAGGGCAAAATTTGAAATAGATGTATACACTCTGGGAGGCCCTAAAGCTTTAGGGAAATGGGGTTGAGGAATTGCCAGAGCAATTTGGAAGTGCTCAGGCTTTGTCGTCAGCTACCTGTTGGAATTTCTAAGAGCTTCTGTGAAATGGAAGGCATAAGTTCTGCTGAAAAGGGTGAGGGGGCATGCATGCAGCTTTTCTAACCCTGAAAAGAAACCTGAGCCTCCTACTGGAGAGGGTGAGAACATAGAGGATAGGTGGATCTTGGCCCAGGCTATACCTGCTGTGATGTCCAGTAGGCCCCTAGTCTTTCTGGACTTGGACAGAGTCCACCTTTTTGATCCACCTGTCCCTGAGGAACTCATCAATTCACCCTTCCTCCTCTAGAGCTCTTCTGTGTTCATTTTTTGGGTGCTTTGAACTGTCTTGAGCTATTGCTGACTTTAATGTATATCTCAGCTGGGTAGTGTAGGACAATACTAAAACTTCTATTGCCAAAGTGACAAAGGAAGCCTGATAGTTTATTACCACTTTATAGCCAAGAAGTTAACCTGACAACAGATAAAACATGGGCTAATAATAATAAAGATGGGAAGAAGTTCTTCCATTGTTAGATTCTTTATATTTGTTTTATTTAAATCAAGCTCATTGAAATCACTACTCAACAAGAGTTGATCTAAGCTCTGCCATGTATTAGCTGTGTCATCTCAAGAAACTCATTTAACCTCTCTGTTCCAACTCTCACCTATAAAATGGAAATATTAATAGTGTCTAACTACCTTGTTATAAGGATTAAATAGATAATGTATATTAGGTGCTTGGCACAGTGCTCAGCACAAGTGGCCAATAACTGATAGCTATTATAATTTCTTTTGCAACCCAACACTAAGATTACTGTTTCCATCTCCATATAGTTTTCTATTAGTTGTAAGTCACAGTAGTTTATTTATTTTTAACTTTAGATTGTTTTTCTAGTTTATGAAGCATAGTATACCTGAGAACCAGAGTACAGAAAACCTAAGGATGTAAACAGAGCCCTCACACCATAAATTCCACTCAAATGTATAAGGCTTCTATAGGCTTGGAAGGATCTGTCATGAATACCCAGGCAGGTATCTGTGAGTAGATTTATAATCACCTTTGAGCCACTTAAATTACAAAGCAATGGCATAAAAAAGTAAAGATATAAGAGGACTGATTCCAACTAACAGAAAGAGTTCTGATTTAGGGTAATATTTTGGAGAAATTGCTTAGACAAAGGTAAGTACTGTGCCACTTATTGCAAAGCATACTGTTTTTCACTACTATTTGTGTGACTAAATATTGAAACGAATTTCTATAAGCTTTACACAGAAATCCATCTGATTAGTTTATAGTAATATTTGTACGCCTCCTTTTCTTCTGCTCCCTTTTTTCTCCCCATTTTTTCTGGCTAGGTTTGTTATTTTCACCCACTATGTTATCTAGCTGTTGTCACTCTGGGTAAAGATCAGCACACGTGACGTAGGGTAGATATCCAAAGGTAGCATGCTAACCCTGTGAAGTAAGAGTACTGTGTTAAGAAACTGGGGTAGATGAGCCCAGAGGACTTGGCAGGAATTTATGAAGTGATTGGCCAGCTAAGCGCTCCTGAGTGGGACACAGGTTAACCACAGAGGTGAGAGAGCTTATGGTTGAAGCCTTCATTGTCTCACGTCCTCTACCTTTGTTTCTAAGGCAAAAAGCCCTCTCAGGTTTAAGGGGAGTCATGAGCCGTTTCCTGAATGTGTTAAGAAGCTGGCTGGTTATGGTGTCCATCATAGCCATGGGTAACACACTACAGAGCTTCCGAGACCACACCTTTCTCTATGAAAAGCTCTACACTGGCAAGCCAAACCTCGGTAAGAAATCAAAGAATTTCTACATCCTTTGTACGACTGGCCTACGTTGTGCTTCCCAAACCGGGCTGTCCATCAGAATAACGTTAAAAGTAAAGCACAGGTACCCATTTCCTTCACCAAACCTGTTTATTGAACCCAGGGGGCGCCCAGGACTCCAGTTTCTAAATGCTTCCCAAGTGATTCTGGTGCTGCCTTATCTGGCCTTTGGCAACCACTGGAGTCGTACTTTGTGGTGGGCACTTGACCCTTTTTCCCCTCATGCTTCTCTGAATACTTCTTCATTCATTTTACACTGCCCCAGGCAATTAGTTTGCACAAAAAGTGCGATAAGGGCAAGTGAGGAAATAAAGTTTCCTGGTGGCTCTGTGATACCCCACTAGAAATCCATAAAGAAGTTTTTCATATTATCTCAAAGCCCTTTTCAGAAATCACGTGGAGGCACAGTTTACATTCTGTGTTACAAATGGAGAGTTACAAATCCAAGGTCTTCCTGTGACATAGTCCCTCCAAGTTGGTCTCCCAAAATGAAACTTCACAAGGCCCATAGTGGCCTTTCCTGGCTTCCTGAGCCTCTCTGCTGAGATGTTTGCACATTTCAGCTTGCACTTCATCACACTGATGTGTGGGGTAGTTAGAGCTGCAGCATTGTTTCACAGCAGCTGATAATTCTGTGTCACATTTATAGCTAACCTAGATTCAGGCTCTGACCCAGCTCATTTTTCTGCAACGCCTGGGCATAAAAGGAAATTAAATAGGCTAAGTGTTATTTTGAGCAAAGCTCAAATACATTTGGATTAAAGAACCTGGAAAAGTGAGCAGGACAATTCCATTTTTTTCAACCTCAGGTGATCGTGGAACCCTGTGAAGATTCACAGGTTTTTAGAGGTTATCTGGTCTAACCTTTTGAATTTAAAGTTGAGACAGAGAAGCCCCAGGGTCATGTGATTTGCTAAAGGGCATCTAGCTTAGCAGAACTCTTATGTGTATGTTTGGCCAGCCCAGAAGTGGAAGCTACCTCCTCTTATAATCTGGGGGCTGTCATGATACTCTTCTGATTGTTGCAGTGCTGTGGAGTGGCCCATTGAATTTCACCTGGTGCCTAATCTGGTTAGGTCTGGTGAAGTACTCCACTTTAGTAATCTCATTGACTACTGGTTAATAAAGAATGTAGCCCTCCAGGGCTAATGCTAGATATTTGGTTGGCATATGGAATTTTTTCTCACTACCATCTAAAGATCTTCAGTGTTGTGAATTTGATAGAGTTGTCAGGCTTTCCAAAAGTCTGAAAAATCCTTAAAGCCCAAGTAAACATTAGTAGACCTTTCAGTTGTTAGTTTTGTCTTTTAAAGTTCCTCTTACTCAGCAATACAGCAGCAAAGGAAGTATCTTTGCTTTCACTCTTTTGGCATTCACAAGCCACTGGATGCCTTAGATCAATTGCTGTGCATTTAAATCACCTAAGCAGGGAATTTCAAGAAAATGCTTATGCCAGCAACCCACCACCATAGAGGATCATGTAATTGGTCTGGTAACCAGGCCTTGAAATTTTGTAAAACTCCCTCAGTTGATTGTAATAAATGCCCAGGGTCAAGAACCACTGTTATGGTGGAATATGACCCATACTTTCTGGACAAAATATTTAATACAGCAGTGTCTAAATGAAGCCACCAAGAGCAAGGTGCCCCCAGCAAACACCAAAGAAACTGTGTTCTACTACCATGTGCACAGGAAACCAGCCTGGTGTTGGCTTCATTCAACAGTGTAAATCTGGATTCAAGAAGAGATGCAGGGACTTAAATTTCTTGAAGACCATATGTGGGTATTTAGATTGGTCCCCAGTTGTCTGAGTTCTCTCTTGGATCAGCCTTGAAAGTCTGTGGGCCTCCTAGGCCTCTTGTATTGCTAGACCATTCTCTGCAACATTTTCCCAAACCTGTCTGATCCAGGCCCAGTGAGCTGTCAGGAGCAGAGGGTATAAACTACTGCATCCAGGAGTTATTTGGCTAAGTGGGCTCTTTATTGGATTTCCACTCTTGGAAATCTCCTTCCAACTGTAGACATTTGAAGAGAATCTGGAAGTAGTCATTCTGGAATTGCTTCTAGTTCCCATGTGCAGCACCAGGGCCTCTGCTTTGCCCAGCCAAAGGGAGGTCAGGTTCAGCTCCCTACCTGCCATGAACCACCAGCGAAGTAGGAGGAGTTTGGTAGGAACCCCAACCCTCCCCTTCTCAACAGTCTTGCTTTTTTCTGCTACACAGTGAATGGCCTCCAAGCTCGGACCTTTGGGATCTGGACACTGCTCTCATCAGTGATTCGCTGCCTCTGTGCCATTGACATTCACAACAAGACGTATGTAAGGGAAGGAAGAGGCTTAGCATCTTTTTGTTGGAAATCAGATACTAGGCATACCCATTGCCCACCCCGGCCAAGCCCCAACACCATTGGGACCTGTTAATCATTTTAATACATTTGCCTAGAACATGGATAATAAAAGACTAATAGGCTCCATTCCTTCCAGGCCTAAAAAACATAATAGGCTTAACAGGTCTTCTTTAGAGTCTGAAAATTCTTTGGAACTGACATAGCAAACTGGCAATGTCATTATCCAGTGGCCTGCATCATACCCCTCTTCCTCTCCCCCTGCCCTCCTTTTATACCCCTCTACTTCTTTCTAAATAATCAGCCTTGGCCCCCAGTGGCTCACACCTATAATCCCAGCATTTGAGAGGCTGAGGTGGGAAGGTTGCTTGAGGCCAGGAGTGCAAGACCAGCCTCAGTAATAGCAAAACCCTATCTCTACAAAATAAAAATAAAAATAGCCAGGTGTGGTGGCACACGCCTATAGTCCCAGCTACTTGGGAGGCTTATGCGGGAAGATCACTTGAGCCTGGGAGTTTGAGGTTTGCAGTGAGCTGGGTTGATGCCACTGCACTCTAGCCTGGGCAACAGAGCCAAGACCCTGTCTCAAAAAAAAAAAAAAAAAAAATCAGCCTTTCTTCTACTAAAGAAGTAGAGTGGTATGTTCTTTTTAGAGTAGCCACCCACACATACCTTTCTCACATTCCTCCTAAGAAGCAGGAATGAACAGAAATCACAATCCCTGACAAAAGAGGAACCCATAAGTAACCTGTTTGTGTACTTATGCAGTCAGTAGGTAAGGGGGAAAGAGAACCTAGGACTCCTGTATGCTACCTCTTAGTCCCAGGGTACTCAAACAGATCAGTGTGGAACAATTTGCATGCAATCAGAAGCTGTAACTGGTTCTGGCCACTGGAGGGGGCTCGAGCTTTCATCCCAGCAACAGACAGATCATCATCACTCTCTAGGTGGCAAGTTTGTTCAGGTCACTAGGGGAAGCTACCAAAATACCAACTTCACATTAAAATATTTTTCTGTCTTATCCAAGCTCTCAGCATGTAGGGCAGAAAGGAGACAATAATATTTATTAAGCCCCTCTTTTTTTTTAATTTTTTTATTTTTATTTTTCAGAGATGAGGGTCTCATTATATTGCTCAAGCTGGTCTTGAACTCCTGGGCTCAAGCGATCCTCCTGCCTTAGCCTCCTGAGTAGCTGGGACTACAGACACATGCCACTGTACCCAGCTGAGCTCCTTTTATCATACCAGGAGCTTTTGCCTACATGATCTTTATTAAATCTCCTAGCAGCCCTGGGAGGTAGTGATTTTCATTCTTGATTTTGCAGATCTAAATATTAGAGATCCAATTAATTTAAACTGAGGAAGACTGACTCAAGTGGGATTTGAGGCAGAGCTATTAGCCCTTTGATCTCTCTATTTTTAAATTTTTTTTTTTTCCAAGTTTGAAACTGTGGTTTACTTGTCCTAGATTGACATGTATTTTTGGAAGCAGTGTGGTTTAGTGGAAACAGCCTTGGGCTAACAATGAAAACAAGAATATGGGCTCTGGTCCCAGTTCTGTTGGTAACTGGCTTCACAACAGCAAGTTCATTATTTACCTTCTCTGCACCTCAGTCACTTCATCTGTGAAATGAGAATAGACACCTGTTCTACCTCTCAGGGCGACTGAGAGGGAGGGAGGATTGAATAATCATTTTAAAGACCTTTACCATGATGAAGAATTACTGATAGGTACAAGGGATATGTCTTTCTTTTGTTGTGCTTTTGGAGTGAGCAGAGACAACGCAGACTTATCTTTACCTCTGTTACCCATTCATTTTTCGCCCCCTCCTAACACCAGATGGCTGCAAATACTGACTTCCTGTTTCCAAACCTCTCTAGCCTAGGACTTTGACCCATGCACTTCTGACGTGCACTCTGATCCTATTCCCTCGCTAACTGGAAACTCAAAATTAATACACATACATAGATGTTTACAAAATGTATAAAAACATGCACAGGAGTCGTAAAAATCAAATTTAGATACTGGTTGTTCCAGGGGAGGGAGGAGAACAGGCTCAGGTTGCGATAAGGATACAGAGGATGTTTTAACTGTTATCTGTAATGTTTTATTTCTTAGTAAAAACTGAAACAAAAATGTAAAAATGCTGAGATTTAATGGACCTGGGTATTGGTTGCATTAGGGTTCATAATAGTATTCTATTTTTGAACGTTGGAAGTAGTTCATTATTTTTTTTTAATTTGATACTTAAAGATATCAGCAAACCAAATGGTCAGTCATCTAACAGCTTATCTCTTCTCAACCCCATAGTTAAAGCTGAGCAACAAGCTCTCTTCCCATGAGGTTGTCATTGTGTCTTCTATCTGTCCACTTTTCTAGGCTAAGACACAAGGTAACCAGCCCATATTGCAAGAGCATCTAAAAGCTCCAGAGATGTCCTTGCTCCTCTTCCCCATTCAGGCCATTCATTCTGTGGCATCCGTCCTGTAAACACTGACTAGCACATGGCCAGACACCTGCCAGGTAGGGTTAGACTACAGAGTCAGCCAATTTGGATAAATAGAATATATAAACATGATTGATCCAAAATTGTCTACACTGCCTAGAATGGCCAAAATCCAGACTCTGCTATGCCTGGGTTCACCACCTTGCTGCGACTTGGAGATCCACTCTGGATGCCTGGACCATCCTCCTCTCAGTTTAGCAATTGTTTGAAACCTTCAGTTTTGCCCTAAATGAGAACAAATTGATGTAATCAAGGCACTGCCCTTTCTTGTTTTCTGTCCCTTTTCTTGAGCCATGGTCACATCTGGGTTTTTATTTGTGTATGTCAAGTCTGACTGATACTTTTCCTCTGCTCTGTATTGAACAAACAGTAACCTCGGTTCCCATTTCTGTCTGCTCCTTTACAGGCTCTATCACATCACACTGTGGACCTTCCTCCTCGCCCTGGGGCACTTCCTCTCAGAGTTGTTTGTATATGGAACCGCAGCTCCCACAATTGGTGTCCTGGCACCCCTGATGGTGGCAAGTAAGCATCCAACCACCCTAGACCTCCTGCAGGGACTGTCTAAGCACTAGGTCTGGTACAAAGAGTAGACACAGGAAGACAGAAGGAAGGTACTGTGTTTATGTCAGTCACTAATATTTTCTCTGCATTTAAGGTTTCTCCATCCTGGGTATGCTAGTTGGGCTGCGGTACCTAGAAGCAGAACCAGTGTCCAGACAAAAGAAGAGAAACTGAGGCCGACATTACCACCTCTAACTTCATCGTCTTCCACCTTTGCTGTCTTTTTTCTTCGCCATAATTAATAAGTAATTGATGTAATCAGAAAGTGCCCTTTTTCTTGAGCCATAGTCACATTCTGGGTTTTTATTTGTGTTTGTCAAGTCTGGCTGATACTTTTCCTCTGTTCTGTACTGAACAAACTTCAGTTCCCATTTCTGTCTGCTCTTTGATTTCTTCTTTTCTGTTTCATCATCAGCTCCTTTATTCACTTTTAGCCTCTTAAGTTTTTTTATATTTTTAAAATTTTAAGATATAACATGCATACAGAAAAGTATATAACATGAATGTACAATTTAGGAATAATTTTAAAGTGAATACTCTGTAACTCCATCCAAGTCAAGAAATTGCCAGCACCTCAGAAGCCCACTGTGTGTCCTTTCCCTTCCTGCAACCTCTTCCGGGGCTCCCTTCTCCAGCCTCCTGCTCGTTTTCCCTTTTATTTTCATTCCTTGATTTGACTTGTGTGGTGGGAACATGCGAACTGTGAAACTTAAAGCTGTTGCCCACCCAGAGCAGCTGTGACCAAGGGCTGCTTCAAGAGGTTATCCACACAGATTGGGTTCCTCTCTGCTGCTGGACCCAAGACTCTGAACTATCCAACGGACAGGCAGTTCTTCTAAGAAGGGCTCTCCTGTGCACGAGCAGGACCGTGGCTCTCCTTCTATCTACAGAAGGATGAGGGTTGGAAGAGTCCAGGATGTTTTTAGACTTTCTGCTCAGTTGTATTTGTGTAAAGAGTTTTGTAATAAACCGAAAAACCTTCTGCTGTGATCAGTCATTGTGCTTTGACCTCCCCTAAGACAAGAGCACTGCCACCCTCCGACTCCTAGGATAGGAGAATCATAGCTTTCTACCTGATCGAATACACCACAGTGAGCAGGACAACTCAAGACACAGGTAACCCTGGCTCCCTCCACCTCCTAATTGTCACTTGCTCATTTCTGTTGTATTCTGAAAGTCAAATCTTTCTCTTTTTCACTACCTTCAAGATGCTGTGTTCACAACTGAACGGGCACTACCCTTTCTTGTTTTCTTCCTAAAGCAGCAGCAGATTCCTGAGAAAGCAGAGATAGAAAATAGAACTAGGCAACGTAGCAGAGTCAGAAAATAGAAGAAACAGCTGCATGACCATGAAAAGAAGGCAGTTAAACCCTGAGGATAATGCACTGGAATGAACAGTTGCCCTCTGAACTCTACCCAGCGGGTCTCCCACTGGCTGGACCCTCACAGCATGTGTACCCAAAAGGCTATTTGTTATTTCAACAAATATTTATTGGCCACTCCTCCATGCCAGACACTTGGGAAAGAGAAATGAACAACATAGGCCATGACCCTGCTCCTCTGGGCCTGACGTTGTCGTCAAGATAACAATCAACAAACCAACAAATGAAAGAACAACTTCGGATAGTGATAAGAATTCTACAGAAAACAAGGCATTTTGATCGAGAAGAAGGTGGGATGGTGGGGTATAACTAAGATTAGGTCATCAGAAAGCCCTCCCTGAGAAAGTTGGGATTTGAGCTGAGAATCCTGAATGCCCAGAGGTTGGGTGTCTTAAGATAATAAGCAGGGTTTTAGGGCAGAGGGAACAGCAGCTGGAAGGTAGGAACAGTCTTGTTCAAGGAGTAAGATCAGTGTAACTACAGTATGGTGAAGAGTTGGGAAGTGAAAGGTAGATGATAAGGTCAGAAAGGGAAACAGGCCTTGTAGAGACATGATAGGAAGCTTGACATTTGTGCTTAAATACACTGGGAATTCTCTGGCTTTTTTTTTTTTTTTTGAGACAGGTTCCTGCTCTATAACTCTGGCCAAGTACAGTGGTGTGATCATATCTCACTGCAATCTCAAACTCCTGGGCTCAAGCAATCCTCCTGCCACAGCCTCCTGAGTAACTGGGACTACAGGTACATGCCACCATGTCCAGCTAAATTTTCTGTTTTCGTAGAGACAGTGTCTCGCTCTTGCTCAGGCTGGTCTTAAACTCCTGACCTCGAGCAATCCTCCTGCCTCAGCCTCTCAAAGTGCTAGGATTACAGGCATAAGCTGCTGTGCCCAGCCACAGTTAAGGCTCTTTAGAGGTGAAAGTAACAAAATCTACCTTAAACTAGCCTAAACAATAAAGATAACAACATTGGATCACATAACTGAAAAGTTATAAGATCATAGGCTTCAGGAATGGTTTGATCAAGACTCCAGCTGCGACTAGCCTGGGCAACATAGCAAGATCCCATCTCTACAAAGAAATAATTTAAAAATTAGCTGGGCATGGTGGCACATGCCTGTAATCCCAGCAACTTGGGAGGCTGAGGCGAGAGGATCACTCAAGCCCAGGAGGTCAAGGTTACAGTAAGCTAGGTTAATGCCACTGCACTGTAGCCAGGTGACAGAATAAGACCCTTTCTCAAAAAAAAAAGACTCCAGCTCCCTTTCTCTGATTCATTCAGCTCTGCCAGTGTTGGCTTCATCCTCATGTTGGCTTCCTTTATGGTGCCAAATGTGCTTGCAGCAATTCCAAGCCTTACATCTGTAGAACACTACATCTAGAAAAACAGCCCAGTGGTAAGATGTATCTTTTCCTTACCCACCAACTACTGTAAGGAGATAGTAAGAAAAGCAATGGTCATATAATCCTAGCACCTTGGGAGGCTGAGGTGGGAGGATCGCTTGAAGTCAGGAGTTTGAGACCAGCCTGAGCAAGAGTGAGACCCTGTCTCTACCAAAAATAGAAAAATTAGCCAGGCTTGGTGTACACCTCTAGTCCCAGCTACTTGGGAGGCTGAGGCTAGACGATGACTTGAGCCCAGGAGTGTGAGGTTGCAGTGAGCCATGATGACGCCGCTGTACTCTGGGGCAACAGAGCAAGACCCTTTCTCCACTAAAAAAAAGAAAAGAAAAACAATCATCTTACACAGAGTTAACATTTGAGTGTAGATCCACATGGAGCCCTCTTATGAAAGGAGTAAATGAAAACAAGATGATTTGGATCTTCTAAACATGTGGCATGTGTTAGAAATGTGATTCCAGATAAGTAAAAACAAGATTCCAAAGGATCTAAAAAGATACATAGTTAGTGTATTTTACAAACACTATCAATATTAGATTTCTTAACAGCCCAGGCTTGGGTCTCTTCCCAAATGATATAAAATAGAATTGTAATATTGTTTCTCATCAACTAAGAATTGCTAATAAATATGATGCCTGAATGCCACAGGCATGGTACAACTGGCTAGGGAAGAAATGTACAGAAAACTGGTAGCAACAGCATATCTAAGTGACATCCATATGGTCAGCATGACTGGGGAGGAAGGACTGGCAGTAAGTTCAGAAGAAAAATGATAATGCAGGACTGCAGATGCTGGGACCGAGCTGTGGGCTCTGGCCACAGCAAGCTGGTACGTGGCCAGCGTGGCCACAGAACAAACACTTCGGCCCCCCTTTGAGGGAGAGCCAGAAACAACAGTGAACTCCTGTCAGCAGTTAGATTCTAGCACAGTACAGAAAGAGGTCAGGGTCACATGTTGGTCATTGAGTAGCAGCCCTCCTTGTAGGCAGACAGTATCCTTTACATCTTTGTATTTAAAAAATATCCCACCAGGACGGGAACATCTATGGCAATGGAGGGTGTAGGTTCTCCTGCGGAAGGCCATAGTTGCTCCTCTAGCCTCAACCCCTACCCCTCCAGCCCTTTGCTGTACCTTAGACACAGTCCTCAGGAATGTGTGATCCTCTTATGGGGACTACCAAAAGCCATCTCTGTCCCACCAAATGATAAGGCAGACCACTTTGAAAAACTTTTATTGCCTTAAAACATCTGATATGACAAATAGAAAATACAAATTGTTTTTAAAATAAAGCAATGGGTTCAGTAAACATTAATACATTTTGAGGGGTAGAAGAGTAAACATCCATCTCCTTATCAAAACGTAAGACACCCTCTTTTCATCTCTCTTCCAGCCCTCACTCCTTCCACCAAAAGTAGTGTGAACTTCTTTTATTATATACAGTATGTTCCTCCCATCCATTGCTCGAATCTGTACACATACACACACACACACACACACACACACACCTGGCTACCCTCAGGGGCAGTGGCCCAAGCACCGCAGTACTGCAGCCTGCACAGGCTGCTCTGATATGCTGAGGCCAGGGCAGTGGCCAAAGCAAGATGGGCACAGTGGTCATTATCACAGCTGCTCAGTGCATAGGAGAAATTACCAAAAATTCTCTTATTTTCAAGAGATACTATCAAAGCCCATTAATAGAGTGAGACAGCAGGAAAGGAAGTCAGCTTGAGTCAGTTTAAAGGGAATTCCTTTAAATTTAGAGTGTCTGATAAAGGTTATTGCTAGAAGGGGATGGGAAGAGGGGCTGGGTATGCAAATACTGTCCCCAACAGAGTTGGGATAAGCTTGATCCAAGTAGACTCAATTTCCATTTCAAAGGGCATCTTTCCTTCTACCCCTTTCCTCTTACCTCTCAGAAGCACCTTTGGAATTGTCAGAATGGAATGAATCAAGATTAGTTTTCAGTAAAGGTTCGGGTGAGTTGGCTGGGATTGCGCCCCTCAGGATAAAACAAGCCCTTGGGCTGATGGCTGGGTTTCCCAATGCAGCATCCAGATAAAGGCATCCGAGGTGACTATAACACACACAAGTTCCTGGGCAAGCACTTCTTTTGTAGAGAAGAACCTTCCCATTCCCAATCAAGCTACCAGAGTGTGCAGATACTGGCTTCCACAACCATGCTGGGAAGGGGGGCCCCAGCACTATCACACCTAGGTAGTTAGCCCTCCCAAATCAGTTTCTCCTTCACGGCCACGGTGATATTTTCGGCAAGTTTATTGATGTTTGGTTTGATCAGCTCTTAGGAAAGAGGGATTGGAGACAGACCCCAACATTAGGCCAGGAGAATTTAGGCCCAAGAGTCCTGGTGGAGCTGTTCTCCGGGAGCTTCCTCTCCCACAGAACGTGGTCAGACGGATGGCCCAGGAATGACCCCCAGGCAGGGCAGCTTGCGCTTCTTACAGCCGGGCTTTGTGGGAGGGTCTGAAGGCACTAGAAAAAGTTAATATCCTGAATAAGCTTTCTTCCTGTGAAAATTTTGCAGTCATTCTCCATGAGGGATGGAGGTGAAGGGGAAGGCAAGGGACCAAGCTAGGATTGACTCCAGTTTCTCCACCAGCCTCTCCCAACACCAATTCCCGTAACCTAAAAGTGGGTGGAGGCAGGAATTGAAGCTGCATTTGGTGAAAGGTGCGATTTTCCCCAACTAAATCATCTAAGCTCTTGAGTAGGTTCCAGGAGGCATAGGCACCGTTGTCCAAGCCACAGATATTCCAGCTGGTTCCCTCCAAAAGCTTCTCCAGTGAAGGTCTTTGTGCTGGCAGTGAGAGCCATGCTGGAGGAAGAGGTGGGGTGTTCACGTTCCCTGGGTCGCCACCACCTTTCCCTCTCAGAGGTGATCCTCTGACACAGCGGTGGGCACCTTGCTGATATTGCTCCCTTCCTCCTCCTCTTCCTGGAGTTTCTACAAGGCAAAACAAGCAGGCAGTCCTATGGGTAAAAAGCACAGGACTCCACCCTGTTTGGAGCAACTGGCTGTCTATGACTCTAATCAGTGGGGAATACAAGGGACAGAGGCCACTGAGCATCCCCAAGAGCCAAGAAAGGGAACAAGAAGCTACCAGCGCCTGCCATAAATGTGATCCCCAAACACACACACCCCAGTGTCACAAAGTCATCAAAGAGAAATGAGCCCAGCTTTCTATGATGCCATGGCCACCACACACCATCCCACTCTGAGTATCACTGTTCCAGGCTCACTCCTGGGATTGAAACGGAAGCAAAGCCCACTTTCCCTCCCCATCCTGATAGCTAAAACCTCACCTCGACTACCCATCAAATAGCTGTAAACAGTGCCAGGTCTGCGACTCCTTCAGAATTTCCAGCTACCCCGTTTGGGGGCAGACCCCAGGATGAAGAATATTATTATATACATGGAATGGATTTCACAAAGAGAAATTTTTAAAGGCAGCATACATAGTTACATATATAAACTCAATGGCTGAAAATGTGTAATTTTCTTTCTCCATAGAAAAAAGGTTGGCCTCGGCTTTCTTGGGGAAAGATGGTACAGTATTTGTTCATAGGAAAGTCTGGGTCACACTTGTTAGGTGTGTTTGGAATTAAATGTGGCCTGGAAATTATCCTGTGGGGCCCTTGGTGCATACTGCCAACTTGGGCATTTGTCTGCTATTTTTACCTGTTTCCTCAGGGGTTCTAATTAGCAAGAAGGCCTTGTGCACCGGCACAGTACCACACAGCCAAGGCCACTCAAGGCCTAGGACCTAGGACATGCGCAGGACCACACTGGAGCCCAGTGTCAAGTGGGCAAATGGTGCTTTCTTCCCAACGGAGCTGTAGAAATCCAACCTTTCCATTCTCAATCTTGCTAACCTTTTGGCACCAGTTAGCCTCAGCCATGAGGAGCCTTCATTCTACTAACAGCCTACTTAGTCCTTCTCTCCTCTCTCTCTCTCTCTCACACACACACACACACACACACACACCTGCCTCCTCCAAAGCCATCACCTTGAAATCACAGAAACAGAGGTTAGTAGGGACAGAAGCTGTTCTTGTCTATGTGCTGGAAGAAAAATGGAAACCCAAACCCAGAAGATTTGCATAGTCAAGGTCAGTCATCACCCTTGTCCCAAAAATCCTGTCTCTTTTTTTACCTAACTATGCATCTCACTGATTAGAAAGAGCAGATCTGCTGCATGCTCTGTCTTCATCTGGCTCTGACAATGAATTTGTCTACAGGTCTCTGAGTTATACTGACCGTCACCAGGTATGTAAGGACAGGGCTCCATGGGAGAGTTTCTTGCTGGTGTCAGTCCCAGCATGACTCTGGCCTCCCCATAATACCAAGCTGCCACGGATGCCAGGGAGGTCTAGGGATGCATGGTCAGTTATCCAGGGACACAAGTCAGTTGAGCACCATTACTGGAACTTCGGCTCCTATTCCTACTCAGTGCTATTTCCAGTACCCCATACTCAAGGAGACTGAGCCAGCAACTCCTTGGTTAGCAAACCCGGTCCCTGTGCACAAAGATCTGGCTGCAAGAATAGTGAAATACTGGAACTGAAATATTAAATGAGCTGGAAAAATATATATATTTCCATAAATATA
>CAUYSK010027714.1:0-16058 GCA_963575035.1 Avahi laniger
ATATTATATATAATATATTATTATAATATATAATATATATTATAATATAAATTATATTTCATGCATATTATTTTACATATAAATATATGTATTTATTTATATATATTTTATATATATATAAGTGATGCACATATATATATATGTATATATGCACAGAGAGAGAGAGAAACTGGTTTATTTTAAGGAATTGGCACATGTGATTATGGAGCTGTTAAGACCAAAAAAATCTGCAAGGTGGGCTGATAGTCTGGGAAGCCAGGAAATCCAAGGAAGAGTCAATGTTAAGGCTGTCGGCTGGCACAATCTCTTCTGCTTCAGGAGAGATCATTCTTTTCCTGTTAAGCCTTTTAATTAATTGAATGTGGCCCACCCACATGCTGGAGGGCAATTGTTTTACTTAAAGTCTTTTGATTTAAATGTTAATCTCATCTTAAAAATACTTTTACAGAAACATCTAGAAAAACATTTGATCAAATATCTTGGCCCCGTGACCCAGGCAAGTTGAAACCCATTAACTTTCACAGTGATCTAGCAAACAGTCTGGATTTTTAGTTCTTTATCCCATTACTGCTAATGAATTTGTCCTTTTTGCCAATCTATTCACATGTCCTCATGTCTATTTCAAAAAGCTGAATGTTACTGGAGGCAAATGCAAAACCATGATGATGGGTATAATTTTAAATTTATGGTCACAAATGTCAAATATGTACTCTGCGCTCTTAGGCAATTCAATACTATTTCATAATCGATTTTCACTCGCAATGCCAAAAACTTATTCACAACATTTTCTCTCTCCTCGAAAATCTCCCACCTCTGTTTAAATATTTTGCTCTCATAGTTAACTTCTCTCTCTTACATTTCATTATTTTCACTTTCTACTGGGTCATCCCATTATCACAATCTGCTGTAATATGATTGCTTTTTCAAATAAAAGTCCCCCCTTGCACAATTTTTGAGATTCTCACTTTTTATCTGTTCCTGTCACAGCAAAACTCCTAACAGATTGTCTGTATTCTTAATCTCTATATTGTTTTTTAAGTAATTCTTTAAGCCATTTTTTGCAGTGATATCTTTGTCACCTGATCCTAGAATACTCAATTCTTATGGCTTTAATAGCCGCAGGACAATGATTTGCATCTCCAGTCTTAATATACTTCTCTATTTAGTTGTTTAATGTCAATTTGAAATTTAATTTGGCAACTGTTGAAATATAATCACCTTAACAATCATCCCTGCTTTTTTCTCCATTCCTCAGTGCCTCAGGAAATGGCAACATTCAGTTGCTTTCATCATCTTTTGCCATTAATCCATTCATGTGATACGTTAGCAAGTCCTGTTCCAGCTAGGGTGACAAAATTCTGGTGCTTTGTTCAGGTTATTCCAGTTTTAATAGTGAACATCCTACATCCTGGGAAACTCCTCGGTCCTGGGCAGATTGAATGGTTGGTCACCCTAGACCCATCTCCAAGATGCTATATCCTGTTTTCTACTCAATTCTCTCCATCCCCACTGCTACCATGGCTAACCCAGGTTAGCAATATGATTTACCTGTATTAGAAATATAAACTCCTATATCTCTTATTCTTTTCCTTCCATTTACAACTCATTATCCATAGCAAAGGTGGAGTTGTATTAAAAAAAATAAGATGACACTCATTTCTCTGTTTAAAAATCCTTCAGTACTTTTCAATGAATCTCATTTTTTTCTTGTTCATATTTCTTTTTTTCAAATTCTAAAATAATAAAATAATTAGTTGACAAATAAAGATGGAATACATTTTAGGTATAGAACAAAATGATTGGATATATGTATATATTGTATAATGATCACCACAATCAAATTCATTAACACATCCACCACCACCCATGCTGAACATTAGATTCCTAGAACTTGTTCATAATATAATTGAAAATTTGTACCTTTTGACCAACATCTTCCCATTTCTTCCACCCCCTGGCAGCCCCTGGCAACTAACATTCTACTCTCTGCTTCCATGTATTTGACTTTTTTGGATTCTACATATAAGTGCAGTTAAACATGAATAGTATTTGTCTTTCTGTGCCTTAGCATACATGTGATATTAGACTTAGCATAATGTCTTCCAGATCCATCCATGTAGTCACAAATTGAAGGACTGCCTTTTTTTCCTTTGACTGAAAAATAGTCCATTGTATATATGTAACACGATTTCTTTATCCATTAATCTGTTGATGAACAATTCAGTTGTTTCCATACTTTGGCGATTGTGAGCAACGCTACAATGAACTGGAGGATGCAGTTATGTCTCCAAGATACTGATTTCATTTTCTATCTATACGTACCCAGAACTGGGTTTGCTGGATCCTATGGTAGTTCTATTTTTAATTTTTTGAGTAAACTCCATACTGTTTTCTATAATGGCTGTATCAATTTACATTCCCAACAACAGCGTACAAGGGTTCCCTTTACTACACATTTTTGCCAACATTTGTCTCTTGTTTTTTGATAATAGTCAGTGTAACAGGTGTGAGGTGATATCTCATGGTATTTTTGGTTTTGGTTTGCATTTCTCTGATGATTAGTGATGTTAACCACTTTTCTATATACCCATTAGCCATTTATATGTCTTCACTGGAAAAAGACAATGAGGTCTTACATGAGCTGGAACTGCCTAGTTCACCAACTTTATTTTGTACTTTTCACACATTGATCACTACATTCTAGTCACACTGGAATTTTCTTTCTGTTCCATGAGCATGAAGAATTTGTTCACACCTAGGGTTTTCACACTTGTAGTTCTCACTGGAATGTTCTTCCCACTTTTGATGAATTGTGCTTTTCCTTACTTAAAAGCTTTCAGCTCACGTGCCACCTTTAAGCTAGGCCTTTCCTGGACAAATTTTCTGTAGAGCTATCTGGCTATTCTCTAACACGTGTTTCTGCTTAATTTCCTTCACGGCAAGTATGTGTCATTTTATTTTTGATTTGTTTATTGTTTATTGTCTTTCTCCCCCTCTAAAATAAAAGCTCCATGAGAGTAGGAACTATGCCTATCTTGTTTTTTCTTATCCTTAGAATCTAGACTAGTACCTGATAAATAGGAGGGCCTTCATAAATGAACTAAAAATAGCAAAAACTATATAGCATAAAAATGCCAGCTAAAAATAATGGTTTAGTAATTTATAGAATACAGATGAAATATAATATTATACAGCAAAGGTCTGCAGGCTGAAATCATGAATTTTAAATATCTTTGGAGAAAATAACTTTTATTGCCTTGTTCAAGTATTGATGGTCCTCAGTTTCCATTTGCAAGGTATTTTTAAGTGTAAAACACTGTTAAACAGGTATTCTTAACATAGTACTTGGAACAGGACGATGCCAATTATGGTTTTTATGAGGTCCGGGACTGCTCAAAAATTGAACACAAAGCTGTATGTGTTCATTTTATCTATTAAAAAAAGGCTCCACTGCTTTCTTAAATTTCAATGAAGTGTTTTACATGGAGTTGGTGGTGATCTGTTAATAGAGAAAAAATGTTTCCGCTGACACTTGCTTTAAAGTTTGATTTTTATATAAGTCTAAATATCTCAACTGATAGAGTTACAAATTAGCAAACTTCATAAGTTTTTACAATGTTAAATTATTAATGTTTATTTTACAAAGATGTACCTTTGAAATTGGAAGCCTATTCACAGAAATCCACCAACACTCTTTAATTAAATTTCTAGATATTTTAATCACATGCCTTAACTCTGTTCAGAAGAAAAAATTGCAAATTCTTATATTCTGGAGAATACAATTAGTGTACTAAAATTGCTTTATTTCTAAATGTATATGGCTTCTCTTAAATTAGTTTGATATTGCTCTACTTCCACACAAACTTCTATAAACAGACCTTTAAAATTAAAATTTTTTTTAATCTCCAGTATTATTGGCTTAAATCTTTGCCCCATTTCTAGGAAATTTATTTTTTCATGCTTGGTATAAAAGTCCATGATCTATTTGGACCAGCAATGGCTACATAATTGTCAGTTGGCTATTATCTTTATAGAGCTATGATTGTATTTAAATACCACTGTAAGTACCTATGTGTTACAAATTGTATCATTCTTGGTAGTAGCTTATTCAACTGATTACATGAAATTTCAAAATTTTTTTTATTTTCATTAATAAAGTTTCCTGTGTTTCTTAAAGAGCTACTTTTTACTTCTTTCACATAGCAGATTATTTTTGTCTTAGTTTTGATAACTTGTAAGTTTAAAAATTATACATAAAACTGATAATACTTTGTAAGTATAATTTTCTTCTAACTTAACTATATTTTACATTATATTACCAAAAGGGCAATTGTCCCAATAAATCATTTGTGGATGCAGTGGGAGCATATCGTTAGGTTATAAATTCTCTAATAATTAAATCTAAAATAATATTAATTCTTAATTATCTACAAGTAGGTTAATAGTGACTAATTTAAAGCAAGGACCTGGGATGTTTACTATCCTTTGGTTGGATCATTAATTAGATAGTGATTAGAATTTTTACCATCCCTTTCAGAGAAATACAAAAGTCAAACCAGTAGCCTGGCCCACTCCCAAATCAGTTTCAAGTCTCCAAGAACCCCTGGTGGGTGAGTCTCACTGTTACCAAAACTTGAAGTACAAGTTAGAAAGTCTTTGTCCCGTAGTCAGCCTTAACTATTGCTAACTTGCCAAGCAATGATTCTTTCAGGTTCCAGTGTGAAATATCAGTTCTTGGCATGCTCATTGTTGAAGAATGACCAGACACACCAAAGTAAGGCAAGCATGGAAAGGAGGTTTATTGAGGAGAGAAAGATAGGATTGCAGAACAAGAGCAAGATGTGGGTTTACAGTGCGTGATAGATATGTCACAGATGACAACTGGACCCATCGTCACAGCAAAGGGAGAGCAAAAGGAAGGGTGCAAAAAAAGGGGCTGGTTATGGTCTGCATCTTGTTTTATAGTGCCTGGATTGAGACCTCCCTAGTGGCACAGACACCATCATAGAACCACTTTGACTCGGTAAGTTGGGAGTTGCATGACCTGAGTCTTACCATACAGGCAGGTTGTTCTAGTTCAATTTCTGAACTCTATGGTACCTATGCTGCTTGGCCCGTGGGGTAGAGTTCTTTCGCAAGCTGGCACGTTGAGTTATAATTGGCAGATTCGTAGGGTGTTCCCTCCTCCACAGTTACGGCAGTCCCTCAGGAGAGGATTAGGGTGGGACAGGACCAAGATAGGGGCCTGGGGCCCACCCTTGTCCTTCTTGCCAGGTGGGAAAATTACACCAAGGCAACAGAACCTGATTTCATCCCTAGGAGACCCAAATTCCTCACTATCTACCTAACATTTCTAATACAATAATATCAAGATAACTAAAATTCTTGAGGAAAACAAGCTATTGGTTTCCTCTCTCAAATCATATCTAAATTTTTTTTAGGTAATAACAAGCTACTCATAATCAAACTTTATTAAAACAATATAGTTTAATTTAATAATTTAACACATTTTTTAGCTTTTCATTTTGAAATAATTATAGCTTCATAGGAGAAAAAAAAGTACACAGTTCTCTTAACCAAGTTTCCCCCAGTGGTAACATCTTGTATAACTAAAATATGATATCAAAACTAGGAAATCAACATGATAAAATCCACAGAGCTTATTCAGATTTCATGTTTTATGTGCACTTTGTATTTGTGTGTGTGTGTGGTTCTATGCAGTTTTATTATATAATACATTTTTAAACTATTTTTTCGGTTAACACACAATCAGAAAATACAACACAATATTTTACACTGTCTTGCAAATATATTTTCTACTGCTACTTAAAGTGTTAAAGTTAGGAATTCATCAACTTTCTGCTGAAATTTTATCTACATTTTGTGTTATAAATGAGCAGGTTTGTAGATAAACCAAACACATTTTTAATAATAAGAAACATACACTAAATTCTTGTTAGGTTAAATGAATTTCCATCAGATCTATGTTGATCTTACTCATGTTGGGAATTCATAATCAACATAATTTACATGCAGATGCTATAAATTTATATTGCAATGACATCCTTTAAGATCTAAAATCTTACTCAAACAGCATATAAATTGGAAAATTTATTGTACAACAGTATTGTCTTGGTGTAAAAAAAAAAATCTGCTTTCACAATAGCAATCGATAACAATAAACTGTTATTATGACAAAAAAAGTGTTGGAAAAGCACAATTCCAGCCAGAGGACAACTTTGACTCATCCTTTGAATCTGATTTAATGTTAGGCAATAAACATCAGTGGCCCAAAATAAAGCGAATTTTATAAACAGATTTTCCCTGTCATGAAATATATCTGATGTACAATAGAACTTCTTAAAATATCTGTATTGAAAGCCTGCTTTTCATTTATTTATTTATTTTTAAATTTTATTTATTTGTTTATTTTTGCTTCCCATCATCCAATCCATTGTGAAACAATAAATTTGTAAAATACCAAAACCAAAATGAAATTAAAAACCTAGAAAAATAATCATACGCTTAGATGTCACGGTCATGTCAAATTGCTATAAATGTTTCTAAATTGGGAATGAAGTGGAGGTTTGGAAAACTTTCTGTAAAGCCCTCAATAGTAAACATTTTAGGCTGTATGGGTTATCCAGTCTGTGTCACAACTAACTACCAGCTCTGCTGCTGAAGCTCAAAGTAGCCACAGACCATTGGTAAATGAATAGGTATTGTAACAGAGTAGTTGCCCCTCCTCCCGTAGACATGGAAGCATAAAATTGAGAGTGGGGACTATGTAACAGGGAATGCCTAGAGAAAAAAAAAGGCAGCTGTCCCTTTGAAACTTCCCCCACTGTTTTTGAGAACTGACACCTGCATCCCTGCCTCAGGCCAGTGGTCGGGAAGAGCAGGGAGAAGGACTTTTGTTCTTATCCCAAGCGGTGGGCAGCTGATGGAGTTCACAGGCTTTGTCTTTGGCAAAGATGGGACAATTGGAATAGTTACCCACAATAGCCTAGGACTGAGGGATCTCCCCTTAAAAGCTCTGTGTTTCTGCCTATGTTCAGGAAAATGTGGATTTTGAGACAACAAGGTCCACCAGTTTTCCTCCTTTACCAGCAAAGTAATAAAAATTTTCTTTCCTCCAACTCGAAACATCTGTTCTCATTCTTCTGATGTGGCCTCGAGGACAAGTGCTGAATTTTTGGTAACAATATGGTTATCTCCCAACAAAACTATTTAGCAAAACAAGAAGTTGATCCATGAAGCTGGTCTATACACTAAGAAGCTTTGGTGTATAGACATTTGTTTCAAATGTTTGCCCCCGTTTCTGTACTTATTTCATTGTGGATTGGGTACCGTTTGCAGGCAGGAAATGATCTGTAGACCTCACAAAAATGATGCTGATCTAGAAGACCTTCAGGAACACAGCCACCTGCCAGGAAGAATTTTAATGTCTCCAGTGAAAGTATGCAGTTGAGTTTCCCACAGCTGGCGAAATGGCAGGGGGTCAGCACATCCAGAGTGAAACGGATAAGCCTCGTCCTGGAAAAACCACCTTCATGATCATCCCCTGTAGGTAAATATGTAACTCTGGGCCTTCTGAAGTGAAAGAACTCTCCCCACATTTTTTCTTTACTGGAGATCTGTGGTAAAGCTCTGGCCACTCCACCCCTCACTCTGTCTCACTGTCTATACAGGAGTAGGGAACATTTTCATGTTGGAAAACTGCATTAGTTTAGCTGTATTCAAATTAAGGCCGCATTCAAGAAACTTCAATTAGATATACATAAAATATATACATTATTTTGTAAAAATCTAATGACAATGTACTTAATAATTTCAAAAAATGGAAACTATATGTTAATTTTAAAGTAAACTAACTTTTAATGACTTTGCTGTGCCTGCTTTTTGTTGGAAAGCTTTTGAATATTTGGTTGCAGCATGGAGTTCCGCAGTTTCAGTTGATCCTGTAGATGGGTATCAGTCATTTGTGACCTTAATGGCATCTTGATTTGGGTTAGGGAGGAGAATGTAGATTTGCAGCAAGTGGTTGAAAAGCAAGAAAGCATTTTTGGGGCATGTTGCCAAAGGTGTGGGTGGGTATTCTACTGCATTTTTCCTTATGTCACTTGGATCTTTCTTTGCATCAAACAAAGGTTTTAAAATGTCATCTACCGAGCGCTCAATCAATTCCATCTGTAGTTCTTTAGGTACCTTGGTGATATCAACTAGATGAGGCTGAAATGCTAATTTGAGTGTCATGTCACGATTCTCAAAGTCAGTGAACCTTTCCCTGTATTCTCTAATTGATAGGTTTGTAACAGCTCCATATTCTTCAGATAACTCATATATATCATCCTCCTCATCAATGACCTTTGCTAACTGGGGAAAATGTTCATTTAAAATTTCCTTTTGAAGAAGAAGCATTTAGAAAAAAGATAGCTTTTTGTCAAAATGCTTGGATTTTTTTACCACATATCATATGTAGACTTAGTTTTACCTTGCAATGAAATATTGAACTCATTTTGATCTGACACACTGATATCACATTGAAATGTTGCATTCCTGTAGAAATCTTCTTTCAACCATTCACATTGCTGATTCTATTCTTCATAAAATTCAACTATCTATTCTTGCAGAGATAAAATTTTGGCTAACACCTGTCCCTGCAATAGAATGATAAGGCAAATCCACACGGATTACCTACCCCTTTGTTCAACTCTGGCATGTTGTGAAACTGAGGATGCTTTATTGCTTTTGCACGAATATAGTTAACAATACTTAAAACTTGTTGCACAGTGTCACTTAAAATGGTAGCTTTAGCACAGAGATTTTGCTGCTGCAAGATACAAGGAAAAGAAATGAGAGCATCTGGATCTGTTAATACTTTTTTTTAATCTCTGCAGTAAACTCTTTATGTTTTCCTGTCATGGAAGGCACACCATCTATACATACACTCACTAAATTTACCAAATTCAGTCCAACTTCATGACATTTATCGTGAAAGTTGTTGAAGATATCTATTTCCCATGTTCTGTTGACAATAGTGAACAAAGCAAGTAACTCTTGATAGCAAAGAACATCTTCTGTTATGACGTGAATGAAGTATAAAACCTGCACTGAGTCAGTAGCATCAGCTGATCCATCCAAAGTGGTTGAATAATATATATTTTCCTTTTGAAGTATTGAATGAAGATGTTCTCCTAAGTTGAAGGCTAATTCATGCCACTGATCAGGTATGGTTCTCCTTGAAAGAGGCAGTTGTTTGTACATTGAAATGTTATCTAGGTCTAAGTATCCTACAACTTCAACAATGCATTTTTTTCACAATTTCTACATCACTGAATGGCTTTCCTTTTTTCCCAAGTACACAAGCTACTTTATAAGTTGCTTTAGTGGCATTATTTCCAGGTCTTATTGCTGCTTTAAAGAATTGTCTTTGCATTTGCTTTTCATCTTTTAATTTCTGCAATACAACCTTTCACGCCTCTCCCTTCAATTTAAAATATTTGTGGTCTTTATGAGTATTACAATGCTGATGAGCATTGAATTTCTTTAATGTTGATATTGGATTATCACAAAGCAGGGAAATCATCTTATGTTTAGCAAAAACAAGGTAATATTGCAATTCCCAATCCTCATTTAAAAAGATCTTTTTTTCTTTCTTTAGCATTCTCTTGGTCTTCTTTGACATAATGGGCTATTATGCAGACAGAATTTAAGCTGTGCAACTATTCACAAATTCCACATCAAACAGAAATGCAGTGCACCACTGTCAAAAGCTGATAACAGACTGAAGTATGCAACCCCTATAAACTCTCACCAGCCAGCCTCACGCTGCAGTGGGTGTCAGTCATGCAGGGGAAGCTAGAAGTAAATCATGAGCTTAGCAACCATTGATCGTAGCTTACTAATGTTCTAATTGTTTGTGTTGATCTGGGAGGATTATTTTGTTAAACTTATTTTATTCCTTGGTATTTTAAATACACTCATTCTAAAAATAAAATTAAAATACAAAAGACAAAAATTAATTAATAAAAATAAAAAGATTTGTTCTGTAAAATTTGGATTCAGTCAAAAGGCCATATTTAAGAAACTAGAAGGCCACAGGTTCCACACCCCTATCTAGGTTATGTCACAGTTTGTCTCTGAGACACATTATGTATACTATTTTTTGTCTTTGTTGTTAATTTCTAACTGAGATAAACAGCTTTCACAGCATAAAGGTACTGAATACCATAAAACATTGAAGGAGCTCAGGAAATTTCACCCCAAAATATGACTCCTTGATATAAAGAATACTTTGAATTGCAGGCCCTTGAGATCAACAAAGCATTGGAGAGGGCTTCCCTTCTACCTGCATAAATGGGACTGACCTGATCGAAAGATCAAAGGGGACAACTGACCTCCCTTCCTCTCCCTGTTATCTCAATATATTCAGGAAAGAAGATCAAGAATGTAAGCAGACCTGTCCCAACTTGCTTTAAACACCATACTTGTCCTTCAGGTTAATTTGATTTACAAAGAGAATAATTTACAAGTCAATCTCTTACCCCTATCCATTTGTCCTTCCTAGCACCATTTGTCACCCCTAAACATAATTACCTGTACTCCTCATTTCCCCTCCCCTTCAAAAAGACAGAAATAAAATGAACTTCATTGGGATGTTCGGTAATCATTATGTAATTCTCCCCATGCACATGGTATTGGTAAATAAACATTTCTCTTATTAATCTGCCTTAATTGTGAGTTGATCTTTTAGTGAACTTGCCCGGGAAAAGGCAAGTTTCCCCTCACCCCTACAATAGTTTTTACCTCCTACTGTTTTTCTTTAACATATTTCCTCTAAATAGAAGTTGAAAGTGTAAATAATATACAGTGTCCAGTTTTAGACAAACTTTTGCATTATGATGTAGTAATTTTGAAAAAATTGGAACTGATTAACTATTTGCATTGAAATAGTAGATAACTATAGATATGTCTGTGTGGTTAATTACTAATGAGGACTGATGTCTGATCTTTTTTTTGTCTAAAAATTCCTTTCTCAGGGGGTCTGATGAGTCATGCCTACAAATGATAAAATCTCATTAAACAGGTTTTTATGATGTGGTTTACTTCCTAACCTGATTCCAGTATAACATCACATGAAAGATAGAAGACCCTTATCTTAACTCAAACATTACTTTTCCCTGATTCCTGGTCTTTTAGACAAAGTCTAACCCTTTCAGCCAATTGTCAATGAAAGAATCCCTAAACTCACCTATGACTTGTAAGACCCCACTTTGAGATGTCCTGCCTTTTTGGACCAAACCAATGTATGCCTTCCGTGTATTGATTTATGACCTTACCTGTAATTCTTGTCTCCCTGAAATGTATAAAAACCAAACTGTAACCCAACCACAGCAAGCTCACTTGCTCAAGACTCTTGGGTGTGGCTCCTTCCGGGTCATGGTCCTCAAATCTGGCTTAGAATAAACCTCTTTAAATTATTTCAGAGTTTGGATTTTTCCAACCACACTAACAAACTATTAAATTCTTGAAAATCATAGTACGTCAGCAATGGCAGATCATAAAGACCCATTAAAATGATGTGCAATATAGTCTTAGATATTATCTGAAGTATTTTTAAGGTGTGTAAAAGGAAATGACAGTAAGTTTGTAAATAACTTGAGGAAACAAGAAAAAACTAAATGCTCTGAATTTTGAAAACACCTGATCACCTAATATGGATTCTTTTTTTCTCATCTCTAAGGAAGAAACTCTAAAATAAGATGAACAGGCTGCCAGTGCATGAAGGTCTTCACTCATTAGCTCATATTGTGTTTGGTCACATGGACGTCTGAGAAAATAGATGTAAATATGTGATATATTTTGGTCTATATGAATAAGTATGCTATTTGGAGCCAATAATGCTTAATTCAATAAGCTGTGTAAATTGTAAACTTTCTTGTCAATTTTGGGATTTCCTTTAGTTTACACTAATCCAGCCTTTGGATAAGCTTGCCTTAAGTTCTCTATAGGGGAAGAAAATGTGAGAGAAAGGACTATTAGAGCTGGAATTCTAACGGATATCTTATGATATAGGCTGTCACTTGGAGTTCCAGTATAATGAGTATACCTCATGCTCCGGTTTGAATGTGTCTCGCAAGTTCATGTTCTAGAAACATAATCCCCAATGCAACAGTGGTGAGAGGTGGCACCTTTAAGAGGTGATTAGGTCATGAGGGTTCTGCCTTCACGTATGGATTAATGTCCCTGTCACAGAAGTGGGTTACTTATGTTGCTGCTCGACCAGATTCATTTGTCCCCTGCCCAAGAGGAAGCCAATGCACTGAGGCAGTAGGGTTTACGGCAGAGAAAGAGTTTATTCTGCATAGCAAAAAGTGGGGAGATGGGAAGAATTTCACAAATCCTCCTCCCCAAGAATTTAGGAGACAGGATTTTTAAAAACAATTTGACATAGGAAATTGTGTCTGCTAATTGGCTGGGTTCAAGCAGGAACCATAAGGTTGCAGAAATTGTCTTTTTTTTCTGATCAAGTTTTTTGGGGGGTCACAAGAACAGTTGAGTCAATTCCTCAGCATGGGACACTGGTCTGGATGGGTCAGCCATTCCACTGGAATGTGGGGCCTAAAAGATATCTGAGAAACTAACTACCTCTAGGTTTCAAAATGGTGATATTATCTATGGAGAAAGCTATGAATTTTTATGATCAGCAGCTATGTGGCTCCAGAGTGGCAATTACAGAGAAGTAAATGGGGAGCGGTGGCTAATTATTATCATTATTTTTAGCTGAGCCTGTGCCTTATTTTTAGCTAGGCCCTCACCATAGTTCTCGCCTTGCACTGCTTTATCAATTTGTAAAGGTGGTTTCAGTTATCTTGGGAGTGGGTTCCTGATACAAGGATGAGTTCTCCCTGCTTTGCCCCCATACTGTTTTGCCCTTCTGCTTTCCACCGTCGTATGATGGAGCAAAAAGGTCCTCCCCAGAGCTGGCACCTTGATATTGGACCTCCCAGCTTTCGTAATTGTAAGAAATAAAATCTGTATTTATTGTGAATCACCCAGTCTGAAGTATTCTGTTAAAACAGCACAGAACTGACTAAGACATTTGATGAAGAGATGAAAGCAGAACACTTTCACACCCCAGCAAGAGCAGTATTAGTGACTGCTCAAAGGATCAGGTCAGTGTCTGGGAGAGGAAGAGAACCACAAGGGCTAGAATAAAACCAGGACACCCAGAATTGAATTAACTTGCAATGATGTCCTGAAAAACATATCAGTATTTTACCTGTTAATAATCAAGAAAATTATTGTTCTTGCCACTTATATTACACAATGACATGTTCTAGCTTGTTGAGAACTTCTGTGAAATATTATATTTTTTAGACACATGTATATCTCCAGCACAAGTGCATATATATACACACATATATATGTATATATATTAATATGATCTACATATATATCTCTCAGAAACATAACATTTTAATAAATGAACTTAAAATTTTCTTGGGAACTAAAGAATTATCTAACTGATTATTTCTATTTTTTTATAGAACTCTCACAATAGGATGGCTGAAATAGTCTAATATTTTAAAATATTAGGAGACAGAATCAAGTTTCTTCATCCTTAGAGGTTAATTTTTCTCCACTCCTGAAGGATTATGGAAAATACACCTCAAATTATTTAGAAAATACTTTGGTAAGATTTTCTGCTACTACAGTTTTTAAAAAATTTCTGGGAATAAATGCACCAATAGTGCCATTGTATAGATGCCAAGAGTGAAACTGAATATATTATACCTTTATTCATTATGAACTGGTTTTTCTAATAATATCTTTACTAGTATTTGAGTGGTTTTAATGTTTATAAAACATGATTAGTTTACATTATAATCTAGTCTCATTCTCATTTTACCAGAAGATGTTCATCCTTAGGTATTTCTAGGAATAAAATAATAATATTGCTTGATGGTTAATCATTTCTAGAGGCAATTTTTAAAGATTATAAATGTTAATGGTAAATGTACACTCCATTACACTGTTTTCTACTTATGGAGAGACAAACAGTAATAATATTGGACAAATGAAATTACTACATACCTCCTTCCATTTTACTAAAATGACATTATGCTGAGAGGCAGTATGCACGAAACTAATAAAATAGCATTTTCAGGTAATATAATCATGACCATTATTTATAATCATGATAAACATAAACTTTCACAAAGGTATATTTTCATAAAATGACTATTCCATTCCAGGCAATTAAAATTGATTGATTCTGACAATATCCACTCAGGAATTTTTTTTGTTCAAGTTTTAATTTACTATAAATTAAATGTTTCTCCTACTGAATTAAGTTATATTCTTGTTACTCTTGACTATAGTAAGTTGTATACAAACTACTGTAAAGAACAAAGAATATATATATATATTTCTTCTTACTATATATACACTATATACATAGTGATAATAACTATACATACTTACTAATGTAGACCCATGTACTCATATATATATATATATATATATAGTCAGAAAGACAAAGAAAAGGGAAAAAAGAGAAAGAGAGAGAGAGAGAATGGGTATAAACTGAGTAAGAATAACTTGAGGTGACTCATCATATTGATAGTGAATTTGAAGATTATATATCATCTTTCTTCTTTTTTTCTTCAGGTTTACTGTGAGAATTTTTGTTAGACTAGATTTATGCACATTCACAGGTCCTATAAATTATCAAAATAAACTGAGATGATACTTTATACGTAAAGACCAAATTTTATATCGGAAAAGAACAATGAAAAATGGTTAGTGCTATGATCGGAGTGTTTGTGTCCTCACCAAATTCAGATGTTGAAATCCTAACCTTCAAGAAAATAGTATTAGGAAGTGAGGCTTTTTGGGAGGTCATTAGGTCATGAGAACTCTGCCCTCATAAATGGGATAAGTGTAATGTCTTACAAAATATGCCTAAGGGAGCACATTTAACCCTGCTGTGATATGAGGTTACAGTGAGAAGATGTCTGTCTATGAAATGTGTGAACCCTCACCAGACATTGAATCTGCTGGTGCCTTGATATTGGACTTCTCAGCCTCCAGAACCATGAGAAATACATTTCTTTTGTTTATAAGCACCCCAGCTTATGGTATTTGTTTTAACAGCCCAGTGGACTAAGACAATTAGCAAAGCTGTAATTCTTATTTTCATTTATATAGTACTCTCGAAGCTAAGACATTCAGCCCTTGTTAATACAATTAATAAATAGATGAATTTATTTTATGTAAAAGATAGTTTTTTCATGGGAATCAATTATTAACATATTTTGGTGACTTTGTATACCCTAGCACCATGCTCAACTTTTGTACATGTTATCACTTTAATTCTTCCCAATAATCCAGTGAGTTGGGAATCATCATGCATATATTGCAGTTCAGAAAATTAAAACTTGACCAGTGTCACACAACTAGGAATGGCAGTCATATATATCCTTTCCAAAAACAATGTTTAATAAAGCAAAACAAGATGAAGGCCACAATTACAAAAATTCCACATAGAAGCTAGGACAAGGACAAGACAAAAGCACACAATCCTTTTTAATTATATAACTATATGCTAATCACAAGCTGTAAAGAACATGAAGGACAAATACCTGTCTTGTATAATCGAAAAGTGCCTCCATGGTTTTTTTTTTTTTTATTTCAGCATAATATGAGGGTACAGATATTTAGGTTATGTGTGTTACCATTTGACCCAGCAATCCCGTTACTGGGCATCTACCCAAAAGAGCAAAAGTCGCTCTATGAGAAAGACACCTGCACTCGAATGTTCATAGCAGCGCAATTCACAATTGCAAAGATGTGGAAACAGCCCAAGTGTCCATCAATATAAGAGTGGATTAATAAATTGTGGTATGTGTATACCATGGAGTACTATTCAGCTTTAAGAAACAATGGTGACATAGCACCTCTTATATACTCCTGGAAAGGGCTGGAACACATTCTACTAAGTGAGGTATCCCAAGAATGGAAAAATAAGCACCACATGTACTCACCATCAA
>CAUYSK010027718.1:0-18692 GCA_963575035.1 Avahi laniger
TCAATTCACTTGGCACCTGATCTTTTCCTTAAAACCATTTGCTTTACTATCTCCCTTTCCCCTTTAAAAACTTAAAATAGGCCGGGCGCGGTGGCTCAGGCCTGTAATCCTAGCTCTCTGGGAGGCCGAGGCGGGCGGATCATTTGAGCTCAGGAGTTCAAGACCAGCCTGAGCAAGAGTGAGACCCCGTCTCTACTAAAAATAGAAAGAAATTAATTGGACAACTAAAAATATATAGAAAAAAAATTAGCCGGGCATGGTGGTGCAGCCTGTAGTCCCAGCTACTCGGGAGGCTGAGGCAGAAGGATCACTTGAGCCCAGGAGTTTGAGGTTGCTGTGAGGTAGGATGACGCCATGGCACTCACTCCAGCCCGGGCAACAGAGTGAGACCCTGTCTCAAAAAAAAAAAAAAAAACCTTAAAATAAATTACTTAATCTCCAAACCTTTACAATCTATTCCCCATTTACCTTTATATAACTTTACTACTGAATCAAATCCTTTGCTCGGGTGAGGGCTTTTGCCTTACTACAGACTCCTGCTCACTTCAATATACTAATTACTTTTTTGGTTCTTTAAGTGGTACTTTAGATGAAGCTGACTACAAATAAAATGTTTTTATGCAGTGTATCCACTGCCCTAGAAACTGAGCCAGATCTGTTGAAAAGCATGACCTGATTTGAGAATCCTGGACATGAGAGCTGTAGCGCAGGCAATTCCACCATTAGTTATTTCTTCTGGGCCCTTTTCAAACAACCTTTATTAAAATACAAATTCACCAGGAAAGACAAGGCCCTAATTTCTTAAGGTGAATTTCTTTATGTCTTTTTTCTCCTAAATTGAAGTGAAGTGAAAGAGATAAAGGAATCAGAGAAAACGAGAAAAAAGGTAGAAATTAGCAAAAGAAGGCGGCCAGCTTGAAATCCTCATTTCCCCTTCCTGGTCCTAAGCTGAGTATTTGCTTCAGTGTTAATTTAGGCTGGCAATGATTATGAACATCACAAACCTTCCAAAGAAAGCTAGATCACTCTCAACATCTTACAGAAGGATTTTTAAAGGTTAATCATTAACATTTACAAGTAAAGCTTAAAAATGCCACCACTTGATGAAAATTTTACCTTTAAAAAGATTCACTTTTAGTAGGATTCAGATCTATTAATATTTTAGGCACAAAAATCCATAATTCTATTAAACTATCCCAAACATCCCTCAGGGCTGAAGACACATTCATGCTGTAGCACGGATGTAGAGAGGACAAGAAAAACAAAAATTTAAGCTTCTTCTACTAAGCGAACATTTTACTGAATGTACCTTTAAGTAATAAATATTCTTTAAATGTCTCTGTAGAAACTACTGGGTGCTTAGTGCCAGGTTCATTCATATACATTGAACTCTGACATTCCCGTAAGGAATTTTATGCACGTTGAAATACAAGCAAAGGTCACAGGACAAGTAAGAAGTCTTAGACTCAGCCTTTCCATAGCATCGATGGTTCTCAATAAGTGTAAGGACACCTTAGTAGGTCCCGAACTGTCAAGGACCCCCATGATAATAATTCTATTCGCAATATTCCTGTTAAAAAACACTTACATGAATGTAGATTTTTGGTATTGCTGCAATAAAACTCCATGGCCCATGGGTGGGAATCATTCTAAAATTTCAATACTGAGAGTTTGGCTACATGAAGATGGACAATAGATACCAAAAAAAATAACAGCAGACAGATTTAGAATAGCCTCCCAATTCACAATGACTCCTTTCTCTGAGAAAAGGTCACCACAAATCCATAAAGTATCTTCATGCAAATTTTAAAACTACAGCCCTATAGGTTATAAGGCTTGGCAAGCAGCATGTGCAATAAGCAACCTGCACAATCCAACAGCCCTGCTCTGAGGGTTATTCTCCCATTTGAAAAGGGTGGCCCACTGATATTTATTTTAGTACCAGGTAACACTGCCCACTTACTTGCAGCAGATTGGAAAAGGGATGGGCACCTGACTCAAGCTAGTCAATCATCTTCTCCCTTCCCTGGATGTGTAAGTGGGACTGAAAGACAGCAAGTCAGTCTCCACATTTAGTGGAACTGTAACATCTGAAGTCAGAATCTGTGGAGTTGCTGCCTTCCACCATAAGGACACAGAAACAGAACACTCATCTGAAGAAAGGAAAATATAAAATAGTGATGGTCCTGGGTTCCTGATGGTCATCCAGTTATTTGTTCTAATTCCTTTCTGAGACTAACTGCATTCTAGGCCTTAAGTGTCCATAAGACACTGGTACATCCTTATTATAACCCTATTTTTACTGATCTCTATTACTTTCATCCACGAGTCCTATTAACATGCTTTACTTATACCAAAGCTTCTGAGCTGAAAATCTGAAACTTCAAATAAGGGAAAAGTCAAATATAAATATGACCATCAATTATTTTGCAAATCACTGTATCCATCCTTCCACCCATCCTCAAGGGCTCAATACCTATTCTTCTAAAAAGGGAACTTTGTGTTCCAAAGTTGAGAGACCTAAACTTAAAGACTTGATACAACACAGACTTTAACCCCCGGAAAAAAGAGTCATACACAAAAAAAGATATTACCTCAATTGTCACAGTCATTTCTAGACACCTGACTCAGCCTATTTTCATCACACATCAACCAGTTTAGAGCCATTGTCAAAGCTACTAGATTTCATGGACACAAAAAAGTCAAACCTAAACACCTAAGTAGCAATTCTGGACTAAACTCACAAACGGAATCAGTCAAATAAATTGATGTTGAATGACTACATTTGGCTTTCTGATGCTAAATACAACAATATAAATACTACAAATATGACAGAAGGAGAACAAACATTTACTGAGTTACTAGGTACTGAGCTCTATGTATAGCATTCCTGCCTCACGGAACTTCTAATTACAGGTAAAACATGATAGCAAATAATTATAATATAATGTAATACATCCATCAAAAATAATACAAAGTTACAAATTTGGAAAAAAGGAGACCAAATAGTCTGGTGGTAAGGGAGAACAGTCTAGCAGGACAGAACAGCATATATAAACCAAAGTGTAGAAGAGCTCTGTGTATACTAAAAAGAAGTAATCAGTGTTACTAGCAGATCAAATTAGGTAGGTAGGTAGGGTAGATTTTGAAATACATAGAAATGAGATTAGGATGGGTCAGCAGAAGGCAGAACTCAAATGCTTTGAATATCACGCTAAGTAATGTGGACTTTAACTGATAAGCAGCAGTTTTTAAAGACTTAAAAGCAAAGGAGTGACACAGTCTAGTTTAAGTTTTAGGTAGATCATTTGGTTAGCACTGTGGAGCTAAAAACAATCCTGGTATTATTTAGCCAGTAATGTGACTTATAAAACACGAGGGCTATGTTACTTAGTATTTCACATTCATGCTTTTAAAAGTAGGAAGTCAAAAGCAAAGAAAGATATTCAGCAAAAACCTATTCATCATCTACAGCATGCCAGACATGTTCATGTACTAAATCCTTATAACATTCCTGTAGTTGATCATACCTATATTTTACAGAAAAGGTAATGAAACCAACACAGAAGGTAACTTTTCCAAGATTACAATGACAGAGCTCAGACTAGAATCCAGTTTCCCTGACTTTACAATTCACTGTTGTTTCCCTAGAACACATCTCCCACTGCCTGGTTTAATAAACAAAATTCATCAATATTTTAACTTAACAGTGCAGTCTTTATACTGCACTGGATTATGTAATTTGATGTGGACAATTAAAATGTCGTATTTTCTTCTGTTGCATATTCAACTACTTTGGGCCAAGGTAACTAAAGTGAAGCCACTCAGTATATAAGAAATAGATCTTTAAAAAGAAAAACATCTGAAGTTTACCATGCTTAATATTAAAAAAAAAAAATTAAGCAGTAATTCCCTGAACAAAAATGGTGAAACAATTAAATCTGAATATTGAAAAACAACAATACATGACCATCTTGAAACAAACAGACTGAAAAGCTTAAGATATGTGAACAATTTACTTGAAAATACCTGAAACTATTGTTCCTAGAAGCTATGTTTATATGTGGTTTTTGTTTTTGTGGGATTTGTTTTTGCTCCCTAGGGGAGCAAGGGGTAGGTTTGTGAGTGACGCAAAATCAAGCTGTGTCACTGCAACTTGTTAAAACCTGCACACAGGCTAGGGGTGGTGGCTCACATGCCTATAACTGTAGCACTTTGGGAGGCCCAGGCAGGAGGATTGCTTGAGGCCAGGAGTTCAAGACCAGCCTGAGCAACACTGATAAAAAAACAAAACAAAAAAAGCCCGGCATACTCAACGTTGTTGACAATATAATTTTAACAGATGGAATTCCCAAATAACAGAAAGCCTACCAATGAACCACTGCAAAGTCGAGGAATAACACAGTTGAACACAAAAGAAAATAGCTTTGGAAATAATATTGCTTTACATTCCAGTCTAGATTCCACCATTTACCATTTTGTAATCCTGAACACATTATCTCTTTGATCTCAATTTCTTTATGTGAAAAAAAAATGAGTACAATGCCTATTATTTTAGTTGTTCTGAGAATACGTGAAAAGATCAGGCACAGTGGCTCAAGCCTATAATCCTAGCACTCTGGGAGGCTGAAGCGGGCAGATCGCTTGAGGCCAGAAGTTCAAGACCAGCCCGAACAATAGCAACACCCTGCTTCTACCAAAAACAGAAAAAATTAGCCGAGTGTGGTGACACATGCCTGCAGTCCCAGCTACTAGGGAGGCTGGGGCAAGAGGATCATTTGAGCCCAAGAGTTTGATGTTACAGTGAGCTATGATCATGCTATTGCACTCTACCTGGGATGACAGAGCTGAGAATCTGCTTAAAACAAACAAAAATACCTGAATATCCAACACAAAGATAAGCTGAGTGGCTTCATTCCCATTACTTTTCCCAAAAGTAATTCAATCAGCAACAGAAGAACATGTGACATAATCAAAGTTGAATAAATAATAGTTTTTCCTTTCTATTAAGGATACATAAAAGTTTGATGATCTTATTACTCAATTAAAAGAATTTGTTCCTTTGAAAATATTTTATATATACTATTCATTCTCACAGGTACTTTGTTTTTATGTTTTCTTGTTTACTTGTCTTATTTGGTGTTGGGTGAGCATGCCTTTGCTGGAGTGTTTGTTCTCACGTTATTTTTTTTTTTTAATTGACAATTTCACATTAGCTTAAAGTTGGTACTATTTCTCATTTATTTATACTCCCTTAAACCCTATATTGCATTATTTTTAGTATAAGAAGGGAAGAAGCCTCTCAATTATGATTACATTTCCTCTCTTATTTGAAACAAAGATTTGGGAAAAGAAAGGAGTCACATCATTCACGTATTTACTTCACAGGCATTGAGCAACACACCCTTTTCCCAAAATTAAATTAAATTTCAAAATAAAAGTAATTATGCAAGTATTTCTGCCTACCTTCCTTCTTCATTCAGTAAATGTAAGTCTTAAAATGAATTTGATAGTGATATCAATTTTCTTTTCCACAGAGCCTCTCACCGTCTGATAACTGCACGTTGCTGGATGCTACTCTAGTGTTTAAATACATTTTTCATTTAGGAGAGGCACTGAACACAGATACACCTTATTTGATATGCAGTGGAAGAAACAGTGACCTTTTCCAGAACCTAAAGAAAATCCTGGTTATTGTTGAGAGAGACTGTATGATGGTCTCCATGGTGACATCTTCCACATACGCTGACTTTAGAACTTAATCCTAATGAAATGCAACTATTTTGCAGGATGAGGTCCGTGGTAGTTTTAACATTTTCACAAATTCTCTTATACTTCTCCCCTCAAGAGGTGAAATCCTCTTCTCCTCTACTGGAATAAGGGCTGGTCTTAATGACCTGATTCTTACAAATGAAACACAATAGAAGTGATGCTGTACGACATCCAAGGTTAGGCTAAAAATACAGTTTCCACTTAGGCCTTTGCCTTTTTCCTTTCAGCCACTTGCTGTAAGGAAACCCAAATCTGAGAGGCCATATGTAGGTGCTCTGGCTCACAGCCTCTGACCAATAGGCAGATCCACCACCAGACATGTAAGTAAAGCAGCTCCAGCAACCACATGAGAACTTGGGCAAGAATCAACTAACTGAGCCCAGTCAAGCCCTAGAATCATGACAGGTAATAATAATGAGTCTTCTTGATTTATATCATTAACTTTGAGATTTTTTTTTCCACAAGAGATAATTAGTATAAAATCTGATTAACTAAAGGCATCCTTGTTAAGAGAAACACCATCATGTGTTGCTTAATGATGGGATATGTTAGGTGATTCCTTCACTGTACAAACAGAGTGTACTTATACAAACCTAGATCATATAGCCTACTACCCACCTAGGCTATAAAACTGTACGACATGTTACAGTACTGAATAATATAGGCAATTGTAAGAAAATGGTAAGTATTTGTGTATCTAAACATAGAAAATGTACAGTAAAAATACAGCATAAAAGATAAAAAATGGTACACCTGTATAGGGCATTCACCACGAATACAGATTGCAGGACTGGAAATTGAGTTGGGTCAGCCAGTGAGTGAGTAGTGAGAGAATGTGAAGGCCTAAGACATTACTGTGCACTATTATAGACTTTATAAACACTGTACACTTAGGCTACAGTAATTTAGGATTTACCCAGGGGACATTATTTTTTCAATAATAAACCTTAGCTTACTGTAATCTTTTTACTTTATAAACTTTTTTTAACTTTTAACTCTTTTGTAATAACACTTAGCTTAAAACACAAACACACTGTACTGCTGTACCAAAATATTTATTTATTTATTTATTTATTTTCCTGTAAGAGACAGGGTCACACTATGTTGCCCAGGCTGAACTTGAACTCCTGGGGTCAAGGGACCCTCCTGCCTCAGTCTCCCAAGAAGCTAGAACTACAGATGCACACCACCATACCCTTTCTCTGTAAACCTTTTTTCTATTTTTAGATTTTTTTTTTTGCTTTTTAAACTTTTTTGTTAAAAACTAAGACTCACACATTAGCCAAGACCTACACAGGGTCAGGATCATCAATATCACTGACTTCTACCTCCATACCGTGTCCCACTGAAAAAAGTCTTTCAGGGACAGTAACAGGCATGGAGCTGTCATCTCCTATGATAATAATGCCTTCTTCTAGAATACTTCCTGAATGACCTGAGGCTGATTCACAGTTACTTTTTATAAGCAGGAGTACACTCTAAAATAATAAAAAGTATAGTAAATACATAAACTAGTAACGGTCATTTATCATCGAGTATTATGTACTATATATAACTGTATGTGCTATACTTTCATACAACTGGCAGTGCAGTAGTTTGTTTACACCAGTATTACCACAAACACATAAGTAATGCATTGCACTACAAGGTTACAACAGCTACATCACTACATGATGGGAATTTTTCAGCTCCATTATAATCTTATGGAACCACGATTGTATGTGTGGTCCATCACTGACCAAAACATCATTATGCGATGCATGACTGTATATTAAATAATTTTACAGAAAACTTTCAACTCTAACTGCAAGTACTTTCAAATGAGGAAACACAGAAAAAGCCTAACATATTTTGTTATAGCAGAGTTATAATAACTGCACCATTATTTTATTTTTATGTGATGATATTTCAAGGCACACTATTTGATTCTGTGGATTTATCCAGGGGATACAGGCATAACTAAAGATGTTCAAGATTTCTGGGCTCAATGAGTTCACATTCCAAGAAAGAGAAAACAATGAACTATCACAGCAAATGATAAGGCAAATTCAGATTAAGGTATGTGCCATAACGTAAAAACACGTTAAGGAAAGAGGAATCTGAGAAGAGCAACTTCAGACAGGGTGAACAACAGAAACCTCACTGAAAGTTAAGTCTGATAATGAGGAGCAACCTGTCACAGATCTGGGGGAAAGCGATCTAGCCAAAAGAGCAGGTGTAAATGCCGAAACATGGCAACGAATGCTAGTGTGAACACAGGATAATGAACAGAGAGAGAATCACAGAAGATGAGATCAGAGAACCCAAACAGACCAGGTACAACTTTACAGATCGTAAGAAAGAGTTTACATTTTATTCTAATCACAATGAGAAGCCATTAGAGAGTTTTAAACAAGGAGAGTGATATCTTTATGTTTTTAAAAGATTGCTCTGGCTGCTATACTGAGAATGGGCTACTGAGAGACAAGATTAGTACAAATATCTACAGTAACTAAAAATCAATGCTTTGCACAGGATAAGTGCCCTACAAATGTTAGCTATAATTATCATTATTATTATCATGTTATACACAGTCAGCCCATGTTGTTGCAAGAATATAATTTTCCTTCCTCTGAAAATCTATATATTCCTTAAGGATAGAATTTCAGTAATCTTACTCAGATGAGTAACCTTTTTCAGAATTAATTTCAGTAATCTTAATCAGAATTATCTGGGCATTTTAACCAAACTATATTGCCTGGCCTACAGCTAGCAGGATTCTGCATCAAAAGGCCTGGGATATGGTCCAAATACATACATATTGTAAAAGCTCCCCAGGTGATTCCAGTATTATACCTTAAAACCACTACTCAGTGTCATTTCTGTATCCTCCTCTGATATTAGTACAAAATCCATGTTTAATAAATTTCTAGAATTAATGACAGAAGTTCAATCACTAAATAGCTGCTTTTAAGCAAACATAATGGAGATTCATTATAGCTTAGTTATATTTCAGGCCTCACACCACAGGAGAGGTGTTACTCTTCACCCAAATGTGTCCAATATCAGAGTTTCACAGAACCTGACTTTATTCTTTAAAATAGTCACAACAGAAGTGAAAATCAAATTTGTCTACATTAAAATTTCACTACCTAATACAACTTACCAAAAGCAATAACTTCATTTGTAAAGTAACTTAATACATTCCTTATTTATTTTCCCTAAGAATTTCACGTGAAGTTTTTGTTTGTTTTGTGACAAGGTCTCACTCTGCTGCCTGGGCTATAGTGCAGTGGCATCATCACAGCTCACTGCAACCTCAAACTCCTGGGCCCAAGTGATCCTCCTGCTTCAGCCTTCTGAGTAGCTGGCACTACAGGTACACAGTGCCACACCACCTAATTTTTTTTTTAATAGCGATGAAGTCTCACTTTTTTTTTTTTTTTTTTTGGAGATAGAGTATTGCTCTGTCAACCAGCTAGAGTGCAGTGACATCATCAAAGCTCACTGCAACCTCAAATTCCTGGGCTCAAGTCATCCTCCTCCCTCAGTCTCCCAAGTAGCTGGGATTACAGGCATTCGGCCACCACGCCAGGCTACTTTTTTGTTTCTATTTTTAGTTGCCTGGATAGTTTTTTCTATTATTTAGTAGAGATGGGGGTCTCGCTCTTGCTCAGGCTGCTCTCGAGCTCCTGACCTCAAGCAATCTTCTCAGAGTGCTGGGATTACAGGCGTGAGCCATCCCACAAGGCGGTATCTTGGGTGGCCTGAAGTGATCCTTCAGCTTTGGAGTGTTAGGATTATAGACATGAACCACCACACCCTGCCTTGTGTGAAGTTTTTTAAAGCTCAAAAGTAAACTCTAGAAATAGTTGACTGAGGGCAATAACTTAAGAATTCCATTTGTATAGTCATTTCCCACCTCAATGTTGCCTGTTTTAATATTATTATTCAGTTAATAGTTTCCAAATATCAATGCACATATGAAACTATTAATATTTTAGAAAAGGACAAAAGGATAATTTCTTCACCTTTATTTGGATGGATCAATGTAAGAATTGTTAAGTAGTAAAAGCTATTCTAAAATAGTTTTCATTAATTCTATCAGAAAGTTATCTTTTAACAAGTAATATATCACTGATTACTCAATCACTTCTGTGAATAATGGAATTATGACCTGATACTAAAATGAGACAGATGTATTTTTTGTTGCTTTGAAAAATTAATAGTAGGACACATCATCTGGAGAACAAATATAGAAACCTTTAACTGGAAAATTTAGTGTCCTATGAACAATGAAGTAAAAATTACAAATCAGAAGAAATCCTACTTTTGAATGTTTTAAAATTCTAAAACCAACTTTAATTAATATTACTAAACCAAACTATTCAATGATAAATAAATACCAGATTTTAAGTCTTTAATTAAAAGTGTATAGTTACACACAGAATATTACAGTCAAGGAAAAATAATTTTGCCAGTTCAAGCACTATCTGTTTACCTTCCTAATCTCAAGATAAAATGTATGTCTGAAGAAAATTGTGGGCCTTGATGAAAATTATAAAAGTAGAGGAAAAATCATCTAAGATACCTAATTCCTCAGTATTAAATCTAAAAACATAAATATAAAACATTGTCATTTATGAAATGTCTAAATACAAATATACCTTCATTGAACATAGCATACTGTGAAAAAAGGTTATGAAAGTCTAAACACAATCACGGTGTCTAAATTCATTGTTTCTTCTTTTATACTGCTTAAGCACTAATGTTTGGTTTTAGTTATTACACACCCAAATTGCACACACACACGCATATACGTACACATCTGTAAACTGTATTTTAAACTCTGAAGCATTATTGGCAGATTTTGACATTTTTCTAATTGCTTATTAGTCAATTTCTCCAGTGTCTGGGAAATAAAATTTTCCGAATGGCAATTAACATAGAAAACAAGAAATGCTCTAATAAAACGCATTTTATATAAATTTGGAGACAGAGGTCAGGAAGGAAGTCACTGACGTAGATAACCTCTGCATTCAAAAATAAAATCACTATTCTCTTTATTCAGATATCATCTTTGGTATACGTTATACATTTACAAAGTAACTGCTCTTCCATCCATATAACTTTTAAAAAATGTGACACATTCAAGAACTTCAGTAATTACTCTAACAGGCATTTCTTGCAGATATTAATTTAAATATTAATATTATATAACTTATATGAAGGCTTACTTGGATTTACAACTCTCTGATCAAATGACAATTAGTTTTCTGCAGCACCAAAAAGATACAGCACTGTATAAGGCACCCTAGGAAATCTCATTAGTGGCTTTCCTGTATGATCTCTCCTGATACCAGCACATGGATAGTGTCAGTCAAATTGGCTACTTACTCTCAAAACCAAAAAGCACCTTCCCCACCGAAGATACCTAAAATTCATCATCACAAATTCTCTAATTCAAATGCAAAAGTAGGAGACTGTAGAATAAGAGAATTGACAAAAATGTCATCAAGAAACATCTTTCATTTCACACAACGGGTCAGGCTGCACCGCTAGAGCACTTGCTTGTGCATAACCGGGTCCACCATCCCTCTGTAGGTATAAGCCACCGCACCTGGACTACTTTTGAAAATGTAACCTTAGGAAATACAGATGTTCCTTGACATATGAGGGAGTAACTACCAATAAACCCATCATAAGTCAAAAACATTTTAAGTCAAAATGCATTTAATACACCTAACCTAACAAATATCATAGCTTAGCCTACCTTAAACATGCTCAGAGACACATTAACCTACAGTTGGGCAAGATCACCCAACACAAAGCTTATTTGATAATAAACTGTTGTCTATCACACGTAATTTTTTGAATGCTGTACCGAAAGTGAAAAACACAATGGGTTCTACAAAATGCATATTGCTTTCACACCATCACAAGGTTGAAAAGTCGTCTGTAATAGAAAGTACACCTAGACATATGTTCTAGAGTTTCAAAAAAGGGTTAAATTATAATAACAAAATATGTTCTCTGGGAGGCTGAGGTGAGAGGATCATTTGAGTTTGAGACCAGCCTGAGCAGCAGCAAGATCCCAACAGTGAGACCCCCATAGAAAAAATTAGCCTCACATGGTAGCACACCAGTAGTCCCAGCTACTTGGGAGGCTGAAGCAGAAGGGTCGCTTGAGCCCAGGAGTTTGACTTCACTGCACTCTAGCCCAGACGACAGCGACTCTGTCTCAAAAAAATAAATTGCATTAAATTAAAATTAAAAAATAACAAAAAAATGGTGGGAGAAGGGATTAAATATACTCAGTAGTGGTTGGTTAAATATATTCCAATTCATCTAAACAACTACTGTTAAGCAGCTAAATAAAGGGAAGATTGTTATGTAAAAATACACTTAAATGACAGATAAATGCCTTTAATGAATTACTGAGTAAAAAAGGAAACTTTAAATAGTATGTAGAATATAAGTGTATTTTTGTAATTATATTCATTCACAGAAAAATCTGAACATTCTGAAAGTTTTAAACATTAACTATGCAGGGTAAGAGTAGATTAAGAAGCATTTTTCACTGTCTAAACCTCAACAGTGTGTGCAATTTTTTTTTTTATAATGGGCACTTACCAATTTTAGTTAAACACTGAGAACACAGTAAAGTATTTCCATTTTGAAAAAATACTATTATAGAGCAATATAATTTCTTCATAAGTTCCTATGAGGTTTTTTCCTAGGATACAAAGAGCTCAAGTTTTTTCTCTGAGATGCAAATGGAACAGTGTTAGGGTGTGAAATCTGTACAGAGCCAGAAAGAACTTAGAGAAAACAAGTTAGACCACACGTGGTTTTTTTTGTTTTTTTGAGACAGAGTCTCACTCTGTTGCCCAGGCTAGAGTGCCGTGGCGTCAGCCTAGCTCACAGCAACCTCCAACTCCTGGCCTCAAGTGATCCTCCTGCCTCAGCCTCCCAAGCAACTGGAACTACAGGCATGTGTCACCATGCCCGGTCAATTTTTTTCTATATATTTTTAGCTGTCCAATTAATTTCTTTCTATTTTTGGTAAAGACGGGGGTCTCGCTCTTGCTCAGGTTGGTTTCGAACTCCTGACCTTGAGCAATCCACCTGCCTCGGCCTCCCAGAGTGCTAGCATTACAGGCGTGAGCCATTGCACCTGGCCCACACGTGTTTTAATTAAACAAAGGGTAGTTGTGTTGTGAGTTTATTTCTCTTACTTTCTGTTTGATGGTTTATTTTCCTTTGTTAGATAGGCTATTAGTAAGACTATCTTTCAAATAGTTCATTCAAGTTATGTTGTGTCTCAGATATTTAAAGATTTTTTTGAAAAACAAGTCTTATTGATCTTGCTTTGATCATTCAGAAGTTTCCAAATCATAAACTAATACTATACCATACTCCTTCATAAATATACCAACATCTGTTGCCCCTAGCGACTCAGAAAATTTTACTATTGCAATGGCTTAAAACCAATGTAAATGATTAAAATCAATGTATTCAAATGCTGGAAAGAATCTCTTCAAACTGGAAAAAGGTGATAATCATAACATCTGTGAAGATTTACTGGGCAGGAGATTGATAATGATTATTCAAATAGCTACAATAGGGAATCACTCAACTGCCATTGAAGACTACAGTTCCAAGAAGCCCCAGCGAAAAACCATACATCCTAAACTGCTTGTAGTATTACTACCATACATAAATAGTAGCATGGTTAAACTACCTTAAAAAATGGGATATGGAGGCCAGGTACAGCGGCTCATGCCTGTAATCCCAGAACACTGGGACACAGAGGCAGAAGGATCTCTTGAAGCCAGAAGTTTAAGACCACCCTTTGTACAAAAAATTTAAAAATTAGCCCATCATGGTGGTGCATGCCTGTAGCCCTAGCAATTTGTGAGGCTGAAGTGAGAAGATCCCCTGAGGCCAGGAGTTTCAGGCTGCAATGAGCTATACCTGTGCCATTGCACTCCAGTCTGAAGGACAGAGGCAGACCCTGTCTTTAAAAGAAAAAAAAAAGCTATATAGCTACTATTTGGGCATTTTAAAAGCACCACCACAATCACCACACCCACTTACCTGTCAAGAGCCTTCAGTTTCTGATCTCAGACTACCAGAAGATTCAACAGTCCAGTGGACACTCCACCATAGAGCACCCTAATACCTAACAGCCATATTCTGGCATAACATCAGACAAACATGAACTCTTCTTGCTATACAGTCGTCCCCCCTTATCCGAGGGAGATACATCTCAAGATCCCCCAAAAGATGCCTAAAACTGCAGATAGTATCTAACTCTACCCATGCTATGTTTTTTCTCTATATATACTTATGATTTTTGCTCTAATAACCAAGATAGCTACTAAGTGAGTAACAGGCAGCGTAGAGAGCGTGGATATGCTGGACAAAGGAATGATTCACATCCCGCCCCAGATGGAGGAGGATGGTACAAGATTTTATCACTCTACTCAGAACAGAACACAATTTAAAATTTATGAATTATTTTTGGAATTTTCCATTTAGTATTTTTATACTGCATTGACCATAGGAACTGAAAATGTGGAAAGCTAAGCTGCGGTAAGGGGGGACTACTTCAGTTGTCACTGAATTTTAAGAACTTAACTGACTTGATGTTATCCCTTGTCCTATCACCAAAATTACCTGGGATATGAGAAAATTTTCTCAAATAAAAATTTACAAATGTTAGCCTAAATTCTAAATTGATACACACTTTCAGAGTTGATTTTCTTTTCATTTTTGTGAAACGGATAAGAGCAATTGAGAAGCAATGCTAAAAGCTGAAAAGTTCAATGTTTCCAATTCAGTACATGCTTTGTGGACACAAAAATTCCTAAATATTCTTTAGTCCCCACATTTGTTCACACAATTTTAAGAATTATGGTTGGCACCTTTTTCAAAAAGTTCCAAACCATTTTTTAAAAATTTTTTTATATAAAAGTTTTCCTAAGAATGTACAGTGCACTCTTTTTACAGTTCTGAAAACCCTCATTCTTTGAGCAAAGATATTCCTGCTGAAACTGTTAAAGTTTAATTTTTAAACTTTTGTCTTTTGGAAAGTGCCAATCTCAATAAATAATTACATTTGTAGTATATTTACCAATACAAGTGCCCTGTGTCTATAAATGCAAATTAACACAAAAAAACAGTATGAAGCAGTATTAGCACTGTGAGAAAAATCAAACTAAAATTTTATGATGTTTATCATTTCCATTAAACAGTATCCTCAAATTTGATGTCCCAAAGCCCCTGTGTAAACAAAACCAGACTGGCAAGATTAAAGCTGAGATATAACAAAGGGATTGCCTCACTCTCTAATACAGGACAGTACTCTCATCTGTTAGCTAACATAACTTTCCTGAGAGTCAACGTGTAGACTGAAAATAATTTTCACCAATCCCTACACATTGTTCAAGCACAGGACATGACCTCTGTGACAAGAGTTGCAGCTCAGCTCCTTTTTTTCCTTCCCCCTCTCCACATATTATTTTCAAAATTCACTACTCTCCAGAATAACATGGTTGGGGAAGGGAGGAGGAGATATCTATGGCTTTAATATACTGTCTTGGTCCAAGCCAGGCTTTCCCTCTATCCATTACTAGCAAACTGCCAGCCAGCAGACCAAACCCAACTTGTAGTTCAGGCGCTCTTTGTTCACCATACGGTTCTTTTTTGGGGGGGGGAGGGAGACAACATTCTGAAATCAGTAAATTTTACATTTTTTTTAAAAAAAATCTAGATCTCTAGCTTCTAGAGGAGTTGGTTGGGTCTAATTTCCTGCATAGCCGCAAAAGAATGGCGAATAAATATTCTACAATCTCCCATAGCCAAACACTCCTATATTATTATATGCATATGACCCCTGTTGGCTTTTCAACGTGGCATCTCTGCTTTATAGCAAAGTACTGACAACCAAAAACTATTCCAAGGTAACCTGTGTCTTAACATCTGTAAGCTTCATCTTATGGCTTCCAGCTTCAAAACAAATAACTGGAAAGAAAAAATTCACTTGGTCAAATTGAGTAATGTACCACTGCCAAGAACAACTCAGGAAATTACTGAAATTAAATTTTTCCACAAACTCCCTATCTACAAAAAAAAAAAAAAAAAAAAGCATAATAAATCCTAGTGGAATCTGCCCAAAGGTAGAGTATTGTGACTTGGATGACCATAATAGTTTCAGGAAGGAGAAATGTAGCAACACAGATCCTTAGACCTAAACAACAGTGGCCCCAGCCCTGGACTCCTTGCCTTTAGCGGGTCCCAATCTGGCTGTACAATCCTCCCCGTGTAGCAAGGGGTCTTTGGGGCCAAAGGAACTTATTTAACTGGAGTACATGCTTCCTCCCCTAACTCTAGACCTTGCTCTAGGCATGCAAGACCCTGAAATTTCCTGTCCAAACAGCTCTGAAACACTTTCAAATCCTCTTTACCAGAACAGTCCTCTAGAAGGAAAACTGTACCACTGGAGTGTATATCCTTAGGCCTGAAGGGTGACCAAGAGGCAACTGTACGTACAGGTGTGTGAACAAAAGAAGACAGTAAGAGGATTGCCATGGTTGGGGAAGAAAGGAAGAAGTTTGGAGCTGTCTTCCTGTAGGACAGTGGTTCTTCTGTGGGTTAGATCACAGGATACAACAAAGTCATCAACAGTGTGGACATCAAGCACAGCATACCATACTGGCCGGCAATGGGAAACAACAATACCTGCACTGTATTCTTTGAGGGGACCCTGTGCGATTCTCTCCTGATGGGAACAGATTTGCCACAGCCAGTGCTGATGGCCAGATACACATCTATGACAGGAAGACGTGGGAAGAAAGTGTGTACACTGTGAGGAAGCAAGGCCCATGACATTTATGCCATGAGTTGGACTCCTGATAACATCCATTTGCTTCCTGCTTCCAGAGACAAAACTTCAAAGATTGCAGATGTCAATATGATTCTGTTATCAACATGTTTCCCATGCGCTCCACTGTGCTAGACCAGCAAGTGGGCTGCCTATGGCAGAAGGACCACCTGATCAGCATCTCCCTGTCTGAGTACATCAACTACTTGGATAAAAACAACCCCAGCAACCCCCGCAGGTCATCAAGGGTCACAGTAAATCAATCCAGTGTCTGACAGTGCATAAAAACAGCAGCAAGTTCTACATCTACTCCAGGAGCCACAGTGAACACATTAATTACTGTCAAAATCGCTCCTTCCTTTGCCAGGAAAGCCACACAAATCAGGTGTCCAGAGTGATCATGAATGAGTCTGGGCAGCTTCTCAGCTGCAGTATGGACAATACTGTGTGGTACACCAACTTCATTCTGTGGGACTACAGCAGACAAGGAGTTGTGAAACTGGATGTTCAAAGTACGTAGCTATCGGCCCTGCGAGCTATGCCACGGTTGTGCACACAGGGCAGATCATCCTGCTGAAGGATCAGAAGAAGTGCTTCAGCATCAACAACCCTAGCTACAAGCCTGAAGTTGTAGCGGTGCACCCTGGCAGGGACACAGTGGCTGCTGGGGGCGTGGATGACAATGTTTGCCTGTACTCCATTCTGGGCACCATGCTCAAGGATGAGGACAAGCTCCTGTAGGCCAGAGGCCCCATAACGGACGGGGCCTACTCCCACCATAGTGTCTTCTTTGGTGTGTGTGCCGCCAGCAACGTGGTCATGGTGTTCAGTGTTGTCAGTGGCTATTAAGAGAACAATGTTTTGTATGGACATCATGCAAAAACTCCAGAAAAATAAAGCAAGCTCTTAAAAACAAAAATAAAAAATCAAGGTCATGAAAAACAAGCAAAAACTGAGACACTCTCAGAGACTAAAGGAGACTAAAGACATGAAAACTAAATACAATATGGTATCTTGGATTGGATCCTACAAGAGTGAAAGGACACCACTGGAAAAACTGGCAAAATTAAAATAAAGTCTTACTTTAACAGTATTGCACCAAGGTAAATTTCTTAGTTTTGATAAATGTACCATGGCCATATAAGACATTGGTATATAGGAACCCTCTGAATTACCTTAGCAATTCTTTAAATACAAAACTACTTCAAAATAAAAAGTTTTTAAAAAAAAAAAAAAAAAAGACAACTAGCTAGGCATGGTGGCATGTACTATGTAGTCCCAGCTACCCAGAGGCTAAGGCAATTTGAAAGCAGTCTGAGCAACATAGCGATACCGCATCTCTTAAAAAAAATAAAAATAAAAAAAGTTAAAAGAAAAGGGCAACTAATCCTGGCATTTAATTTATCATGAAAAAAAATGGCTGAACATTAACTGAAGGAATTACAATCCCTGTCAGTAGCACTCACACCTCAACATTCAACCATTCAATGTTAAATACACTTACTTCACTGCAATTCACCTCCTTCAATTACCCAGAACTGTTTTTTTGTTTTTCAGCTAACTCACCAAGCAAAGTGGGACATTATCCTGCCCCAAATTAAATATTCCTAGGACAATGAGGATTTTTCAATAGCACAGACATGTGATTGATAACTACAGGAAAGCTTGAAAAATCTCCTAAGCCAAAATCATCTGCATCATATTCTCTGGTGTATTCAGTGGTCTCAGTAAAACCCTTGCATTAAGTGACAGAAGCAGATCTAAATCTGACTCCTGAGTAAACTACAAAAATAGGAAGTAGCCCTTGCAGAGAAGGAATGAATTTCTATTCAGACATAACTACTTCTCAACTTTCTTAATATGATATTAGACATTTCACTTCCTCAACTGATTTCGCATCAATAAGCAAAACAGAATTCTAATATGCCATCCTTTCATTAGAATGTAGTCCTGAAATTGTCTGCCACTCAGCTAGCAAAAGTCCCAATTAGAACAATGATGTTTGCAGGACTATAAGAAATAATGTATCCATCCACGTCTATTTTACTTTTTT
>CAUYSK010027719.1:0-44041 GCA_963575035.1 Avahi laniger
GAATGGGAACAGAAGAGATCAAACTCTATTTGCTGATGATATGATACTATATCTAGAGAACCCCAAGGATTCAACCAAGAGGCTATTGGAACTTATAAATGAATTCAGTAAAGTTTCAGGATACAAAATCAATGCACACAAATCAGAGGCTTTCATATATGTCAACAGCAGTCATACCGAGAACCAAATCAAAGATTCAATCCCCTTCACAATAACAACAAAGAAAATAAAGTACCTAGGAATATATTTAACTAAGGAAGTAAAAGATCTCCACAGAGAGAACTATGAGACATTGAGGAAAGAAATAGCAGAAGACATAAACAGGTGGAAAATACCATGCTCGTGGATTGACAGACTCAACATTGTTAAAATGACTATACTACCCAAAGTGATCTACAGATTCAATGCAATCCCTATTAAAATACCAGCATCATTCTTCACAGATGTAGAAAAATCAATTTTACGTTTCTTATGGAACCAGAGAAGACCCCGCATAGCAAAAACAATTCTAGGTAATAAAAATAAAATAGGAGGCATCAACCTACCCTTTCCATTTTTGTACTTATGTCATTGCACACCAATAACAAACAGTTTGCCAACTGACATAGATCTGCACATCACACAAAGTAGGATTGCTTTAAAAGACTTAAGGTCGAAGGCTTTATCTGTAATTGCTCTATTAAACTACTCAGTGCCTCCGGGAATCACTTGGGCTGTGGGAATCTCCAGGTTGTGGACAGACAAAATTGGTGTTCTAGTTCTATCTCTTCCTCTTAGTAGCTGTTTGTCCCTAGGAGTCTTATTCACCTCATTAGCCCCAGTTTCCTTGACTCTGAAATGGAGCTACTAACTGTATCCACCAGTCAGGGTCCACTAGGAGACAGAAACTATGCAGGAATTTTTAAGGGAGAAGTTTAACATAAAAAATTATAAAATATAACAAAGGATGGATGTAAGGAGGGATTGGCTAATAGAAATGAGGAAAACTCTAAAATATATAGGAATAATGGATGTACAGAGCAGTGATTATCCCTAGGGCTAAGATGGAGCACCCAAGGCAATGACCCCTCCAGCGCTGAGCTCCAGACCTCATTGGAAAGGACCCCTACAGGGTTGTGGCTCACTGGATGGCATGAAAGTCGCTGTGGTGCTAAGCCTGTAGAACTTGCTGGAAATCCACCATCTGAGGTGCCAGGAGAATTTTCTGTGAAGCTACCCGAGGGGGTAGAGGTCAGAGGAAGCTTCTGGGTGCTTAAACACAGGAGTCTGTCTAAGCCTGTTCTCTAGTTTCCCGTCTGTCTTCTGCCAGGTGTTCCCAACTTCAGCTGCACATTGCTAAGAAGCAGGTCAAGTCCTTGGGTTGAGTGTGACAAATTCTCAAGTCCCTGAAAATTTTGTTTTAGGACCTAGGGGAAGTGAGAGGAGAGTAAGGGAGGTAATATAGCTACTGAAAATGGTCAGAGGCCTTTCTCCAGGAGGATTTAGGGCTCATTTTCAGCAATATGCTGAAAATATAATTAGCTTGATGGTTTCTAAGCTACATCCCAAAGAAAATATCAATTTGATTTCTTTGGTTGTAAGAAACATAAACCAACCCTTTCTAGCTTAGAGAAAAAGGAATTCATTGGAAAGATATTAGAGAAGCTCATGAAATTAAAGGAAGAGTTGAATAGCCTGGAGTTTGGAAGGAAAGGTCCTAGTGCAATTCTGGGGTCAGAGCAGCAGAAATTAATGTCCTTTCTACTTTCATCTCTTACCACAAACTCAACCCAGTCTCAGTGAATGTCAGTCCCCAGGTCTTATCATTAGGTATGGGAAAAAGGCTCTGACTTATCCATCTTGGGCAGGATTAATACCTTACCTGAATCCTCCATTAGCAGCCCAGGGCCCAGGGTCACATTGCATGGTCTTGACCAGCGGAGATTTGAACTGAGAATGAGGGCCAGAACCAGGAATGCTGGCGTTTGGTTGAGCCAGGCAGTCGTTGAATACAGGACTGCACAAAGGAGAAATTTTACCTGTAGCACAGTGTTGCTAATGAAATGGTTGAGGGACTATCCGGGAGAAGCCAGCCCTGTTCCCTCAAGTGATAGCTGGTTTTCATTTGGGAATCTTCAATTTGTGACTAGCAAGATTTCCACTTCCATCAGATAAAGCCTGGCAATAATGAACATCTTCCTGATAACTCTCGTCATGCTTTTCCAGGGAGCTGAAAATGGTAATTAATGCAAAAGCTGTGTTTATTGGTTCGTGAAATTGAGTGTGTGTTATCCTTTGATATCGTGTCTTCTTGAAAGTGAAAGTTAGGGAGGGGGCGGGAAACATACTGCACGTTAAAGACTCAATTTATTTGACAATATGCTCCAACAAAGACAATCTCATGTACATGAAAATCCTGGGCTCTTGTTTGCTTTGCAAAGTAGAGGCAACAAAGCAAGGAGCAGGTGTTCTCCCCAGTCCCCTCCTCTCAGAGCCCCAGCCCACTCTTTCATGGCACTCATTTTCTTCATCAGGCAAGCAGAGAGTTGGGATGACATTGCCTGTTTCACTCAAGGACACATCTCAGAGTTGATCCCCCAAAACTCCTCTCACTCAGAGTTCTTAGTGGGAGGCAGGGTGAGAAATTTTGTCTGAACAATTACTCAAAGCACTCAGGGAGGCACCAATGCATGGAGGGCTAGGAAGACTCCTTCTGCAGCAGAAGAATATGGTAAACTATGTTTAATAAAGATGTTGGGACTGGGAACCTCATAGCTGGGAGCCCCAAGTCTGCTCCCTTTTAGGTTAAGTTTAAATTATGAGTTTTGGTTATTGCCAAATCTAGATTTCATAAGGTTTGTGAAAGAAATGCTGAGGTGAAGCTCCAAGGAATCTATACACACAGAGTACATATACACATATATGCCATGCACATGTACATCTCTTTCACATACACACACACACTACCTGCACAAAGAACAACACTACACATACACAAATCACCAACACCACAAATGCATGCATTCCCACATGTGCAAACACCCTCACACTACACAATACTGCAAATACACATATCACCTATGTGTACATATTATACTACACATACACAAGTCACATCACAAATATACACATTCACACCTGCACACGTCCTTCCACATAACGCTCGAATACACAGCAAATATACACAAGACACAGGTTGCACAATATCAGACATACACTTCACATGCCTAAACATATATCCATACCACATGATTTGTTTGGATACTTGTCTCCTCCAAATCTCACATTGAAATTCCATCTCCAGTGTTGGCAGGTGGGGCCTGGTGGGAGGTGTTGAGATCATGGGAGTGGATCCCTCACAAGTGGCTTGATGACCTTCCCATGGTAATGAGTGAGCTCTCACTTTATTCTCCTCCCTCTCTTGCTCCTTCTCTCACCATGTGACACCCCTGCTTCCCTCCCCTTTCCACCTTGATTGGAAGCTCCCTGAAGCCCTCACCAGAAGCAGATGCTGGTGTGATGCTTCTTGTACAGTCTGCAGAACTGTGAGCTGAATAATTCTTTTTTCTTTATAAATTGCCCACCCTCAGGCATTCTTTTACAGGAGCGCAAAATGAGCTAATATGCCACACATATGACACATGCATAACAAAGATACATACCCCACTACACACCACAAATGACATTCATCTCCTACACATTCCCCACAATACACCTCCCATCATACATAGCACTTACACAAATACCCATACTCCCTGTGTCAGCTATGGCTAATGGTCCACTACCCTAATGGTGGTAGGGGCTATAATGGCCCCCAAGTTATCAGGTCCTGGTTTCTGGAGCCTGTAAATGTTACCTGACTTAGAGAAAGGTTTTTTTTTGCAGATGTGATTAAGTGAAGGATCTCGAGATGAAATTATACCGGTTTACTTAGGTGGGCTATAATGCAATTACACATATCTCTAAGAGGAAGGCAGGGAGATACAAACACACACAGACACACACACAAACACACACAGAAGAGGAGGAGGCAACCTGACTATAGAGATAGAGACTGCAGCGATGGGGCCAGAAGTCAAGGAATGCTGGCAGCCATCAGAAGCTAGAGTAAGAGTTGGATTCTTGGAGCAGAAGTCTCAGAGCTTAGGCAAGTTTAGGCAAGAGCTTAAACAAGAGTTGAAGACTTTGAGCAATAATAATAGGGAAGAGACTTAAAAACTCTTAAAATTTCGGGACCTTCAGGATTGGATAAAGTCAATGCTTTTGGACCTGAGACACTAAGAAATGAGAATTAAAAAAAGTTTGAACAACAAAGGTCCATTTTGGATTTTTCATTTAAAGAGCAACTTAACTTTTGCAGCAAAGAACACAACAAGGATGTTTCCTTCTCACTCATGTCTAATTTTTAGATGGCTTCAAAAGAGTCACCATGATGATGAAAACAAATCATAAAGGTGAAAAAGCCATGAAATTAAGCAGTGCTGAATTGTACCTCACAGGACCCTGGCACATGGAGGTGAATAGAAACAATTGAGTCAGAAGTCTACTAAGTTTTTGAGGGAATTGCACTGGTAAAGTTATCACAAGCTGAAGATTTAAAAAACTGGTGATTAGAAATTGCCAATAGGACATGGGATGAAATAGCTGTGTAGCTCTCAAGGAGGTTTGGCCAGTAGGAGGAACTGGGGAAACTGGAGGACAAGAAGAATGAAATCAGGGCATTTCTCACCCTCCCTTCCTAACTTGAGGAGAATTTCTGGCAGAATCTGCATCTTCTCTGTGGCTATAGCTTCTGTCTCGGTTCTGGCTTCTTGTGGGTGAACTTAAATCTTGAACTTTCTATCAAAACTTTTCTCATTCTTCTGGCCAATATTAACTATTGCTAAGCTGTGTGTTGCTGCCCCATCCCCTATGCTGTGGTCTGAATGTCCCACAGAATTCATGCATTGAAGCTTGATCCCCATTATGATAGTACTAAGAGGTAGTGACGTGATTAGTTATGAGGTCTGCTCTGCCCTCATGAAGGGATTAGTGCCTTATAAAAGGGCTACATGGAACTAGCTTAGGCCCCTTTTGGACTTCTGCCTTTTGTCATGTGAAAACACAGTGTATGTTCCTTCTGAAGGACACAGTAACAAGGCACCATCTTGGAAGTAGAGAGACCAGGCTCTCAGAAAAACACCAAATTTGCCTTGATTTTGGACTTCCCAGCCATCAGAACTGTGAGAAATGAATTTCTGTTATTTGTAAGTTACCCAGTTTTTTGTACTTTATTATAGCAGCAGAAATGGACTAAGATATCCTGTTTGGTTTCTCAGATCTTTCATCACCTGTATAACCAATTTCCTGTGTCAAGTTCCTTCTGTTTAAAGTATTATGAGTAGTATCTGGTTTTCTGTTTGAATGTTTAAACTGACATGGTATGAACACAGTAAACACTTGTGGACCAAATACACTTAGTATATGAAGAACTAGAAAAATTCAGAGGCCATGCAAAGCAAAAGGAATGCAGGAGGTAGAGGCATGTCGGTGAAATATTGAGTTTGATTTTAGACATGTAGAATTTAGGAAGATATGGTAGTAATGAATAATTGCCTGAAGTATGGGAGGAAGGCTGGGGCTGAAAACACAAAATTTGAGATGTATTTCCAAGAAATGAGCTCTGCAACAGAAGCATTGCAGCTATTAGCAACAGAAAAAATTAACAGGGAGAATTTAAAGAAGATGATGAAAAATAAACAGACATTGAGAGAAATTTGAGGAGCCATAGAGACAGATTACTGGGGAACCAATAAAGTATTAGAATGATTAGTCTCAAAATTAAGAAGAGGGTCTGCTTAGTAGTAAGGATGATGACCTGGAAACTAAGTAATAGAAATAAAGAAGGAGAAAATAGGCTGGGACCCAGGAAGCTGGTGGACTAGAAGCAGACAGTGTGCACTGTTTTCAATGAGAGTGTCAAAAGTTGTAGGTGGATGCCTATCTATGAATGGTTCTTCATTGTAAAACTCCAGAGAAACACCAGGGATAGCCAGAGTGAAGGAGAAGGTGACAGGGTGATTATTCAGCAAGGTAGAGGGGATCTGTGGGGAGACATACACAAGTCAGGAAGATGAGGAGGAGTGAGCTCAGGGTCTCACTTTCACCCCGCAGGCACTGCAGACCAAGTTGTGAAGGGGCTCCATCCACCACCACACACCTCTGGACTTATTGGGGAGCCGCTTAGAATCTGTGGCTGTTGATCCTGGGTTTCTGCAGCTGATGCAATCCTGAGATCTCAGGTGCATGGCAGGTCTACATCGGACTCGGCTTGGCAGCAGCACCCTTTGCATTGCTCCCACCAGGCTGGAGAGGAAGCAAGCAGAGCGGATGCTTCCTTATGCCATGTCCTGTTCCTGGGACCCAAGTGTCCCTCTCCCTCCAGCACAGGATCTGAGCAGAGGAGGAGACACACGTGCCATGGGCACCACCTAGGAAGTCTTGGGCAGGGGGAGAACCTTGGCCGTTTGTCGACCCTGACCCACCTCCATGGCTCCTGGCTACTGAAAGTAACCCCTATTTGCATGGCTCGGCATCTGCAGTCCCCGTGCCACTGGAACAGGCCTCCACCCGAGTGGCTCTACCTCCATGGTCCTCAGTTCTAGCTATGAGGCTCTAGCTTCACTTGGGCCCAAAGCTTTACCCCTGTGACTGCAGAGCTCCTGCCAAGTCTGTGACACCACCCCAGAGAGTCCAGCATTGCACCTGGACCCCAAGATATCACCCCTGAATCTCCACCACTTCTGCTGGGCCCATGGAAGAACTCTGAGGTCCAATGCTCCACCAGGGACCCCAGCCTCAAGCCACCATTATACCTCGATCTGGTTTGAGCAAATGCCCACAGCCCAAACACCCATGACCACTGCCTACATAGCCTCACCTAGCTTCCATTGTCACCTCTGTGGAAGACCTAGGGTAGAGCAATCCCCCACAGTACCAGCCTCCATGGAGAGGGTCTCACCAAGCTCCCAACTCAAACTTCCAACAACAATATGGTGAACAACCTATCACCCTACATGAAGATCATCCAACACTAGATTGATCTGTGACAATCACAGGAGAATGGGACAAAACAGAACAGCTATTCTATGGGCTCTCTGTGCACCAACACCTGCCCTGCTAGATCAACATTTTGGAGTAGGACAAACACAAACGTGTCATCTAGGGACTTTTCCTTTTCCCACTAAGTAGGAGAATTCCCAGCAAACGAGAAGAGGTGCCCTGAAAACCTATTAGCCCTGATCCAAGAGAAGAGGATTCAGATGAGAAGAAACCAACAAAAGAACTCTGACAATGTGAAAAAACAAAACATTTCAACACCCCCAACAAACCACAATGGAGCTACAGCAGGGGACTCCAACCAAAAGGAAATTGTTGAAATGTCAGAAATGAAATTCACAATATGAATGGCAAATAAGATGAATGGAACTGAAGAGAAAGTTGAAAAGAAACAAAAAGAAGCCCCTCTCCCCCAAATTTCAGGAAATCAATGAAAAAGTCACTAAAGAGCTAGACAATATGAGAAAGGATATAATAGAACTTAAAGAAATGAAAGAGTCATTTAGTAAATTTCAAAACACAGCAGAAAACATCAAAAACAGACTAAACCTAGGAGAAGAAAGAATCACAGAGATTGAAGACAAAGCTCTCAAGCTAACTCAGTCATTTGAAGAGGCAGAGAAAAGAATAAAAATGACTGAGCAATCACTTAGTAAGATATGGGATTATGCAAAGTGAGCTAACATACAAATTATAGGTATCCATGAGGGAGAAGAAGAAAGAGCTAAAAGCATGGAAAATCTATTCATGGGAATTATTGAGGAAAACTTACCTTGTATTGCCAAAAACTCAGACATTCAGATATAAGATGGTTATTGAACACTGGAAAGAGTATTAGCAAATAGGACATCTCCAAGATACATAGTTATTAACCTTGCCAAAGTCAAAATGAAGGAGAAAATTCCACAAGCAGCAAGATAAAATCAACAACTAACCTATGAAGGAAAATCCGTCAGGCTAACTGCAAACTTCTCAGTGGAGACCTTATAAGCCAGAAGGCACTGGGGCTCCATCTCCAGTCTTCGTAAACAGAGCAACTGCCAGCCTTGAATTTTGTGTACTACAAAACTAAATTTCATAATTGATGGAGAAATAAAAGACTTTTCCAGATAAGCAAACACGGAGGAAATTTGTCAAGACCAGACCTACCTTGCAGGAAATACTCAGAACTTCATTATACATGGATCAGTACAATAGATACCCACCAGTATAAAATCACCCAAAAGCTAAAGCTCACAGCTCATATAAACAATAACACAAGAGAGATAACAAAACAATAAGCTACTACCCAACATGATGAGCAGAACAGCATCACACATATAGATAGTATCACTCAACATTAATGGTCTGAATTCTCCACTCAAAAGATATAGGCTTGCTGGATGGATGAAAAAACACAACTCAAGTATCTACTATCTTCAGAAAATGCATCTAAACCACAAGGACTCACACATACTCAAGGTGAAGGGATGGACAAAAACATTCCATGCAAACAAAAACCAAGAGAGCAGGTATAGCCATTCTCATATCCAATATAATTGACTTTAAATCAACAATGGTAAAGAAAGACAAAGATGGTCATTGTATAGTGGTAAAGAGAGTAGTTCAACAAGAAGACATAATAATGCTAAATATAAATGCATCTAACACAGGATTTCCTAGATTCATAAAGCAAATTCTACTAGATCTAAGCAATGAAATAAATAGTAGCATTTTCTCTGAGAAGCTGAGGCAAGAAGATTGCTTGAGCTCAGGAGTTTGAGAGTAGTCTGAGCAAAACTGGGACCCTGGCTCTACCAAAAATAGAAAAAATTAGCCAGGCTTGGTGGTACGCACCTGTAGTCCCAGCTCCTTGGGAGGCTGAAGTAGGAGGACCACTTGAGCCCAGATGTTTGAGGTTGCTGTGAGTGAGGTTGATGCCATTGCACTCTTGCTGAGGGCAACAGAGTGAGCCTTTGTCTCAAAAAAAAAAAAAATAGAAGTGTCATAATTGCTGAAAAGTTCAACACCTCATTGACAGAGCTGGATAGATAATTGAAGCAGAAAATAAATACAGAAACATCAGACTTAAACAGGACTCTAGAACCAATAGAACCAATCGACATTTACAGAACGTTCTACCCACAAACTACCAAATATACATTCTTCTCATCAGCACATGGAACATTCTCCAAGATTGATTATATCTTATGCCACAACACATGTCTCAAAAAATTCAAAAAAATTGAAATCAAACCATGTATTTTCTCAGACCACATTGGAATATAACTAGAAATCAATTCTAAGAGAAATACTGAAATGTACACAAAGTCATGGAAATTAAACAACTTGTTGCTGAACCACTTTTTGGATCAATGATGAAATTAAGATGAAAATCAAAAGATTTCTTGAACTGAACAACAACAATCGCACAAACTATCAAAATCCATCAGATTCAGCAAAAGCAGTCCAAAGGGAAAATTCATAGCCTTAAATGCCTACATCAAAAAGATAGAAAGATCACAAATTAACAACCTAATATCACATCTCAAGGAACTGGAAAAGGAAGAGAATACCAAACCAAAACCAGCAGAAAAAAAGAGATAATAAAGCTCAGAGAAAATATTTAAATGCTAGATAATGCAGGGTAATCAGCAAATCAGAAGACTGAAAATATTTACTGAGTTTGGTCATGAGGAGGTTATCGATTACATTGAAAGTGTGTTTTCATTAGTAGTATAATGGCTGATCATGCATTGCCAAGTGGAGAAGAAATTGAGGTTAAAAGTATAATTTGATAATAGAAACTTTCTCAGAAATGCAAGACAGAGCTAGCATAGCAAACATGATAGGTAAGATAGGTATTTCTTAATTCATTTTTTAGAATATGTAATATTTAGATATATTTGTATATGAGAGAAAAATACCTAAGGATATTGCATTAATGGAAATTAAAGAACTAAGAGGATGCACGATGGAATAAATTGTTAGAGAAAGGGAGTAAAACAGGATTCAGGGCACAGGGAAATGGATATTTGGTGAAAGGGTAAAATATTTTTTTGGAAATAGAAATTAACAGATACACTCATAGATATAATGACAGATATTGGAGATGGGGAGTTGGGAAGTTTAAGGATCTTATTATAAGTAGCCTGGATCTCATCTGGAAAGAGGAGGGAGCTGGGATGTGAAAGGGTATGAGCAACATCTGCAGTGAGGATTTCTACGGCAATTAAGCTACAGATGAATAAAATGTTGATGAGCAGTTTTGAGAGCTGGTTGAGGATAGAGAGCAAGAAATTCATGAACCGTGGGTGTCAGCAGAGAGGTGATTGGTAGGCAAGGTTAAGGGAATGCTGGTGGGTAAGGATATGTTTAAGGAATAGTAGATATGGTGGGAGAGTCAATAGCACGTGATTACCATCTGAACAAGTCAACATAGAAAATGTTAAGTGAAGGGTGACAACAAGTTTATTGCACTGATAGAAAATGTCCCTTTGGGTGGGGTAGGTGAAAGATGATGAACTTGGCTTATGACATTTTAAACTGGAGTAAAAAATGTCTAGCAGGCAATTGGAGATATTAGACTAAATCTTAGAACACCAGGTATAGATTGGGGGTCAATAGGAAAGAGTTGTTAGTGAACCTAAGAATGTGAATGAGAGTTCTGTGGCAAACAGTGCAAATCAAGAAAGTTAGAATGCCTAGGACTAAATGTACAACCACATCTGGGTATGGGAGAGAAAATGAAGTCAGAATGTACAGATATGAATAATTAAAATCCTTTCCCAGGTGGAAAGTAACAGTGCTTTCTCTGAGTTAAATTCCCAAACCCAAATGTTCCACAAGTTGAGTTACTATTTTTGTGTATATCTGCACATTTGCATCCCTAACAGACATCTTACAGAGTACTCTGAATGGCCCTAATGTTTTTGCACATTTAAGGAGATGAGCCCATTCACAGGAAAGCACACTGACTGAAAGAGAAATTTCTGCAAATGGTTTGTAATAGACACATTCATGGGTGACAAAAGCACACAGAAAATTCTTAGAGTTGTTTGTGTAAGAGCTGAATGGATACATTTTGAATGGTTGAAAGAGCAAACATGGAGTTGCCGTAATCAATCTTCATATTTTTGCCTGAAAATTAGAAAGATGACTTTTCTGTCCCAACTTCCTTGAAATAGATTATGGTCCTGCCATGCTGTCTCAGAAATTCATTGTGGCCAAAGACTGCACTATAGTGACTAAGTCTTTCCTAAGACATCTGACATAAAAATGAGACACAATATTATTCTATTTATCTAGAATAAACTCTTTGTAACATAAAAAGCTCTGGTTGCTCAAAGGTGACACACTCTTAAAGCTGTAAGTAACAGCCTGGTAATAGTCACCTTCCATCCTTAATGGACTCAAACCAAATTGCGCAGCTCAGAGGCCAATAAGGGGGATGGAAGTAGGTGTAGGGTTATATAAATTTCAAATAAGAAACTTTCTGAAATATACATACTCTGAGATCTCTTTCCCTTCTCCACTGTATCCCTCCCAAAATAGAACCAACTTTCATTTACCTGGGGATGCCTCCTTGTAATTGTTCAAAGGAGCCTATACAACAACAATCAATTGAACTGTCTGTTTTGAGAACAATTTCCTGATCCAAAGACCCAGAAGCATCTAAATATTAGTATGACAGCCATCTGGCAATTTCTCTGTTTCAGAATGAAATCTTAGCCAAATAAGGTGATGATTCTACCTCTTGATAGGGCTCAGATCTGCCCTCTCCTCTCCAATCTCAACTGCCATGTGTGGCTCAAACTACCACCATCTCCAGCCTGATTATCAAACTAATCTCTCAACTCACTCCTTACCTTAAATCACCTTCATGCAAATTTGTTTTTTTTCCCATTGCTGTCAGAATGAACTTTTAAGAAAAGCACAAATTCTTAATGTTATTCATTCATTTATTCAAAAAGATTTATTGAACACCATTGGATGCCTGAAATACAATAGTGATAAAAAAGAAAATCCAGTGGGAAAGACATGAAATCAAGTAATCACACCAAAGAACATATGAATATGTAACAAAAGTACCTGATCTCCTTGGGATATCGGGAAAGGTTAGTCTGAGTAAGTAACAATGCAGGAGAGAGGTGAAAAGTAGGGAAGAAAGGTAGGTTAATCTGGACAAAGAAGACAGCATGTGCACCAATGTAAGAGGAGCAGGGGCCCATAGTATGTTTGAAGAGCTGAGAGAAGATCAGAATGGCTGTAGCCTGGAGGGTGAGGTGAGAAGAGTAGGGAAAGACAGCAAGGTCCAAACCATGCAATTTATTATGGACCCTTTTAAATGTCTTTGGTTTTCATCATAAGAGCATGACAAAGTAACAGGTTTTAAACATGGTAAAGATGAGATTAGATTTGCATTTTGACTAGCTCTGGATTTGATGTGAGTTCAGGTTGGAGGAAAACCAGTGCATTTGGGAAGACCAGATAGCCCTTTATCACCTTAGTACAGATGAGAAATAACAGTAACTTGGAATATGATGGTGACTACAGAAGGGAAGGTAAATTGTTGGATTGGATAGTCATTTTAGTAGTGATTTGCTAACAGGATGAACAGTGGATTAAGAAGATTTAATATAAAAGGGTATTGAATATATTTCTGGCTTATGAAACAGCACAGATGATGGTGGCATTCACCCGAATATGGAGCACTGGATGAGCGCTGGTTTTGGAGGGAAACTATGTGTACTGAGTTTCTATGTATTGAGCTTAAAATGACTTTGATATTTCTAAGTTCACAAGTGTTCACTGGCTTTCCGTTGCCCAAAGAGTTAAATCAAATTTCTTCAGAATGGATTTATAAAACCTTTGTGACCTACATTTCACCTTTCTTTTCTCTCATACATACACATACTCTGTATTTCAACCATCCTGAGTTAGTGGAAAAATCCCAAATGCCCCAAAGTATTTCATGGCTTCATGACTTTGCAAATACTATTTCTTCTACTGAGCAGCTCTTTCCTTATATTCCCTTCTATAATGCTGAGTTAACTCTTGCTTGGTCTTCAAAACAGCTTAAACATCATCTCCCCTAGAAAGAGTTCGTTTAGTTTTTCTCTAACATTACGGTTGTGTGTGTGTGTGTGTGTGTGTGTGTGTGTGTGTAGATGTATATGCATGTAATTGTTTATGATAGCCAATTTATTAGTCTCTTCCACTAGATGGTGAGTGCCTTGAGGTCAGGACTATGTTTTGCTCATTTCTGTAAACCCTGTGTGTAGAAGACAATAAATGAATTCAATGATGAAATAAATGAAAAAAATGAATCTTGAATTCTTTCTCTTCTTTCTAGGAAAATATTTTTAAAATGCAGATTATTTTTGGTTAACGTAACTAGGAACTACTGACTAGGAAATCAGAAGTCACGGGCCTATGAAAGATTTATATTAACAATACTGAACTAAAGAATTAATTAATCTTTGTGTACTTACCATATCAAAAGTAAAAACTCTAGTTACAAAGTCATAGGCTGGGTGTGGTGGCTCATACCTATAATCCTACCACTCCAGGAGGCCAAGGCAGGAGTATCACTTGAGGTCAAGAGTTTAAGACCAGCCTGAAGAACATAGCTAGATCCTGCCTATATAAAAAATAGAAAATCAGTTGAACATGGTGGTGCACACCTGTAGTCCCAGCTACTCCAGAGGCTGAGGTGGGAGGATTGCTTGAGGACAGGAGTTCAATTACACCATTGCACTCCAGCCTTGGTGACAGAGTGAGACCTCTTCTCCAAAAAACCAACCAACCAACCAAACAAACAAAAGTCAAAATATAGTATCTTTCATAAGATGCATAGAATAGCACTTAACATGATCATGAACTAAAAGTCAAAACTAATATTAAAAAAGCAGCATTAAAATTTTTTTAATGCTTATTATAGAAATGATGTATGCCCACAGAGAAAAATACAGAAAAACAAAAAATATAAAATGTAAATCTAATCCTACAACCTAAATAGAGTCCTTTTAATATTTTATTTGTAAATCTTTCTTGTCCTTTTTCTATTTAAGCACGTACATTTTACCATCTTTCTTAATTGAGAAAAGTGTTGGATATGCCAAAAGTCAGTGTTTCAAGCCAGCCTTTGACTGGCTGTCACAGTCACTATGTGTTAAAAATGCACAGAGGTTTTCTAGTTCTCTCTAGGGTCTTCAGTTCCTGCTTCTTCTCTTTAAGTGGTTAAAGGTTAGAGGACTAGTCAAGGCCAGGCTCACCTTGGGCTGGACAGCTATTTTCTCTCTCTTTGCAGAAATAAATGCCCTTGGTAAACTCAGGATCGGATTTGGAGGGAGGTGTTGAAAGACCACACAGTCCTCAAGGGCTAAGCTGTGTGGCCGACACAGTTGTTAACAGGTAGCGTTGCTGGGGGAGTTCAATTCCCGGGAATTACTGATTCAGCTGCTGGAACTGCTGAATCATACTTTGAGTCAAATTTAGTTTCTTATGTATACCTCCCTAAAGAGGCATGTGGGGAGGAGAGATGATTGTTAAGAAAGTAGTTGGCCATTTCTGGGTTTCCAGGACATGAGACTATCTAAACGCATTTGAAATTTTACATGTGTGTTCTGAGTAACACCTTGTATCTCATGAGATTAAGGGATAAAATAGTGACCACAACATACCTATGTGGTATAAATGAAAGTGAAAGAATGTACAGGTCATATGTAATTCCAGCCACATAGAATGCCACCATAGTGTCTGAGATATCACTAAATTATATGTATAATACACACACACACACACACACACACGCACACACACACACACACGCACACACACACAACCAAAAAAGTAAGCTCTTTACATAGGATATTTGTCAGAATTATTTCTGTTTATTTTTGTAGCACTTTCAAAAAATCCCAAATATGTTTGCTTTACTTTTCTTTGGTTTTTAAAAATGACAGCATTTTAAATCAGTTGGCATCATTTAATTCTAATATGTCAGAGTGGTTTGCTAATTATTAGACATCTTTTCCACAAAGTATTCATTCATTCCCTTATTACTTGCTTGGTTACTTGGCTGAGGACACATGTCTCATCCAGCCATCTGCTCACGCTTAGGTTTAGCCATTTGCATATACTTTACTCATGGCCCCAGATCCCTATTTGCTTTCCTACCCTATGAGTTAAAGTGAACTTCGTGGAAATCTAAAAACGAAGAATGCAATGACAAAACACCAAACCCACCTACCTCCCACCTACTTCTTCAGCCTCTCCCCTCTAGATCCCTGCTGGAGCCATTCTTAAATGCATCACATCTGTGCCTCCTTTTCCCAAACTCTTCTGATCCTGGAAGTTGTGGAAAATTTGGAGATGGCAGTTGAGTTACAAAGCCCCATTCTAGGACTATGGTAGTCTGTTCGAGGGAATCGAGACTTTCTCAGGTTTCTTTTATCCGGGGGATCAGGAGGAGCTACATTCTATGAACTATGCCTCTAGCAAATGGGTCTAAAAATGTCTTTATCAACAGTGTTGCAGCAAAGTCTGGCCACGGCTCAAAAATACTTACTCTCTCAGGAAAGCCATTGAACAAAAGGGCCCATTGATCCATCTGGACTTTTCTTGGCTTAAAGTTATCTGGTATCATTATTAGCTTTCCTCCTCTATTGTCCTTTTTGTATCTTTGTTTTAGTTTCCCTTGAAATAGTAATTTTTAAATTACCCAGAGTTGTATTATTTTTATGGTTATTTCTACTTTCACTCCAAAACGCGAATGACTTTTGTTCCATCATTGGTCCTGCAGGGTGTGGCAAAATATGACATTTCAAAATGTGCTGCTTTGACATAAGGACTATTTTGAGTTAAAAGCGTTTAAAAACAGCAGATGCAAGAAGGGCATTGTCACATTCTTTTTTCTTCCTGAAAGGAGATAAAACTCCCATGTGAAAGGTGCCCTTCTGTGCCAGGAAGAAGGAAGATGTTCTTATCACCAGAAATGGGGAGTCAAGGCCAAGAGAAATCTGCACAAACAAATTTTATTAAACTAACCCTTATCTTCCCAGTCCCTTTTCCACAATTAACTGCCCGAGCCCAAACTCCTTTGTCTTATCATGTTTTCACAGTTCAGTGCTCTTTGCCCAACCTGGTACATAAACTTTTGACCCCAGCTGCTTCTCTGGGTCTTCATTTCTTTTGTGAAGGCTCCCATGCATACATAAAAACTACTAAATAAGATTTGTATGCTTTTCTCCTGTTAATCTGTCTTTGGTAGTCCACTTACAGAGTTCCAGCCTGAACCCAAGATGGGTAGAGGAAAAAGGTTTTGCCTTTTCTACAGTCTTTTTTGAATAACTTTATTTTCTTACTCATGGAAAACTTAGTTTATAACATAGAGGCAGGTGTAATTTCATGCTAAAGATTGTTGATGCATACTTATTATCTTAAATGTTTTTTCTAATTAAAGAGTTTCACCTCAGTTTTTGGAGTATTATAATATACAGATTTTTTTCTGTTCAGTTTTTATTTACTTATTTTTAATTGACAGATAAAAATTACATATATTTTTATGAATAGCATGTTGTTTTGAAATATGTATACATTGTGGAATGGCTAAATCAAGCTAATTAACATATGCATTACTTCACGTACTTATTTTTTTTGTGGTGAGAACACTTAAAATCTCCTCTTAACAATTTTCAAGAATACAATACATTGTTATTAACTATAATCACTATGTTGTACAATAGATCTCTTAAATTTATTCTTTCTATTTAACTGAAATTTTGTATTCTTTGGCCAATATCTCCCCAACTCTCAAACCCACCCTTGTTAGATAATGAATAATGTAAAAAAAAAAAGTTTGTATCTATTTAGACTGTGTGTCCCAAATCAATGACAGACATACAAAAGTTTCATGGTTAAAACAAATTAAAACAAATACCCTGGACAAAAAGATTATATCACCCCAAAGGGAGATATGTGTAGCAGATTCTGTGATGTATTACCCAGATTCTCTCTTGAGGATCAAGACACTTCTTCATTTTATTCATTGAAGAAATAGTTTTTGAGCATCTATTATATGGCAGAACAGTGACTAAGACAGACATGATCTTTGTCTTCATTTACCATAGACCCTATCAAGGTGGCTGCCTATGGAACAAGAAATGCATTTAATGACTAGTATGAGAAGAAACACAGGGTAATGTGAGAAATTTTTACTAAAGGTAATATCCCAATTTCTAGAATTACAGAATAACTAGAAGACAATTTCTTGAATTTGGAAGAGTTTCTTTTATTGCTGAATGGAAAACAAAAGTAGCATCCCACTCAAGGGCATCCAGCTTTAGTTGTTTTGCTATAAGCATGTGATTGTAGCTTTCTCATGGTTGACTTCATCTAATTCTTCAATGCTAGGCATTGTTGAAACTCAGAAACTGAAACCCCAAAATGTGGTGTTTTGTATATGTTAAACTGATAAAAGAGCCTCAAGCTCTCTCTAACGTCCCCTGCTCTCCCAAAGCATAGGATAAAGTTGTTTTCTGAAGTTCCCTTATTTGCCTAAAGTCCAGACCTACTAAAGAAAAAGACAATTACTTCTGGTCCCTTCCTTGAGTTTTCATCGACTGAATCCATATTACAGGAAACAAGACTAAAGTGTGTCCACAGACCTGGACAGACTTTTGTCACAAACCATCGTCTGCTCTGTGGGCCCAACAGACTTTTCCCCTGACTATTGTATGTTCCTCAGGCCCATTAAATTCTCCCCAGTGATCATTTGTTGCCTCTCAACAGAATTCCTCTTCTCTGCCATCCCATAACCTGTTTTGCCAGGATTCACGCCCCCATTCTTTCTGGAAACTCAAGATGGTGTAAGCTTCTGCACACTACTGGGGGATTGGGTCTTTATTCTGAAGTCTTCTGTGTCACGTAAAGTATGACCAGATAAATTTTTATACCTTTTCTCCAATTAATCTGCTACTTGTGAGTTGATTTTTCCTCAAACCTTCAGAGGACAAATAAGAAATTTTTTCTTGTGCTCCTTTAGTCCCATTCCAGACCCTCTCTGACCATGTTTCTTTTCCGTATCTTCTGCATTTTTATCATAGTGCTTGTTACTATTAGTAATCATATGGCATTTACTTATTGTCTTATTTCCATTCCCCCAAATGACTAGGTACATATTTTTATTGACCTATGTATTATTCAGCAACTGTTATTATGGGCGACATATAATTTGCTCTGAATAAATGTTTGATGAATGAATGGATAAACAAAACCCATGAGACAACGGGACGAGACTGAGTTTCTGGTTGTTCTACAGAATATGAATGATACTATCACCTCCATGATCATTGTCTATTAAATTACGAGCATTGAAATTCCAAGAGATTTTATTAGTTGATTCTTAAAGGGGCCAATGGTCAGATAATTTTGGCAATCATTGAATTAAACAGACTTAATCTAATTCCCTTACTGCTGGACTCCTCAGAGTGTTTAATATCCTGATATACATATGACCTTATAAGGGAGGTATACTGTGTTCAGAATTCTGAAAATTATTTTGATATGGAAATTTTTCTTTCAAGAAATACTTGAAACTCCGTGGAATATAGTTTGGAAAATGCTTGCTTACTCCGTTAGCACGTAGGACCTAGTACGTGACAGATCACAGAGCTTTGCGATCTAGTTTAGCAGTTAGCAAGAATTAGCGTGCCTGGGTCTGATTCAAAGATGGTCTCAGGAAAGCTCTGGGTATGAACCGAGCAGACATGTTGTAGTTCCAGTCTTTTGGGATTGGTAGACTTTTAGGTAAAGCTGGTTTGTCATAGCAAAGTCCTCCCCATCCTGGGCGGCAGTAAGAAAATGGCCAGTCAATGCCCTGCCTTGCTCCTTGTTGAGCTGGCATGGTGTCTCTATTGCACCGCTAAGGTTTCCTGTGTTCTTCGAGGTTCATCCTGTTAAGATGAACCTCCTGGAAAATCTCCTGGAAAATCCTTACACTGCACTTGCTATTTTTTCCTCAAATGTAGCTCGCTGATCTTATTCTCATCTAAGAATCCCATATCAATCAACATACTGCATAGCAAGAGGCTGGTCATGATCGAGAGAAAACATTTTTCCAACATCTGGAATTTGTGTCAAGAATCCATGTCCCTGCCCATTGGGTCCCCGCCTAGTGGATGTTATCACTTTTCAAGTCTATACATAAGGCCCTTTTAGTGACAGACACAGACCTATAATGCAGTATGGTCCAATGGGCTACTTGTAGAGAAGCTCCCTCTATGGATAGTTCCCTTGTGCTTTGGCCTCAATATGGCCACCATCTGAGAATTCCCCCTTCTCCTGGTGACAATGGCCTTGCAGGGTAACCTCCTAGGACAAACATCTTTCCAAAGCTATGCTTATCTGGAACAGGGGGTTTGGTGAATAGAAGGAGCCTTCCAGATGCCAGCTGCTTCTATACAGCCTGTGCAATGCCCCTCTCATCACCCAAGGCCTGATGATGGCATCCTTACCCACTTCTCCAGAGTACCCTATATTCATATATTATTTGTGTAAGTAAAATTTAATCTGACACTAGCAACGATCTTCAAATTCTTCATTTGCTGTTATCCTGATTCTAGCCTATCCAGATCTAGTCCAATCCTGCACTATGGAAATGAATTCCTCTAGCATGGTGAGAAGTGCCACTTGTCACAGGAAGGAGTTACGGTATGGGTCACTGCTTCCCCCTTTTCAGAAGGCACCCCTTAACTGCTGGGAATTGCTGGTGATGGAGTCTGCCATGGAGACATCTTGACATTCTGTTGAGGGAGCCCACTTTTGCTTGGAGCAGCCGATACTTCCTGGAGCTTTAAACAGAGAACATTATATCATTCAGACATAGCGTTGACTCTTTGTTTCATTTTTATCTTTAAATCGAACACAAAAGTATGAAGATGTAAATAATAGAATCTTTCAAAGTGTTTTAGCCTTATGAAGAGTTAAGATATTTTCTTCTTATAACAGGGTTATTGTCAGCATATAATATTTAATGTGCCTTGCACATTGCTTTGCATCTAGTACTCAGTACATTTTAATTCTTTTCTCTTTCCCATACATCTAATGTGAAGAAAATGAAAATATGTTTGCCTCCAGTATCCACTTTTTCTGTGCCAGAACCCTTGCATTCCTGTGTCAGAATTCTAGCAGTTGTAAAATGTGAGTTAAATTCTTCTGTAGGTTACACTGAAAGTTGGGGGTTTCTCTTTTGAACCGTAGTGTTACATCACTGAATAAAAATGGAAGAATCAAATTGCACGGACTGATTATTTACTTCCCTGTATCTCATTGACATGCAGCTGAGTTAATACCTTCTCATTCCCAGCCCTGCCATTTTAGCAGGCCATAATCTTTTCTTTCTGTGAGGGAGGCAAATAGTATTCTCCGTCCTGATTACCTGGATTAATACTGAAAAACCTCTTCAGGCTGACATCCTAGAGAAATTGAAAAAGTTCCCTTTCTATTTGAAATGACTTAAACTGTGAGGCTGGAACAAAAGAGTCATCTCTTCGATAATCATCTCACCTTCTTGTCACTCAGAGTCCAATTAAATAAATGACGACCTGATCTTTTGTCAATTGTCAGCGGATCTGGCTTTCACTTTTAATCAGCCTGCACATCATGTGGCCTTTCAAATTCTCTTTTCAACCTTTCCTTTATCCATAAATATGATGAGAGTGGGAGTTGAAAAGAGTAGGCTTCAGAACAAGATAAATATGCAGATTTCTGTAAGCATTCTTCATATTCTTTCCAAGTCACCTTTTCTCTTTCCTCTGCAAAAATAATTATGCCACTGATTGAACTTATCAGAGCCACTGAGTGACTTCCGAATACTGTGGGAGACTTCCATTCAGGGAGATGTTCTAAGGACTGATTTTTCTCATTTTCACTTCTATTCCTATCTTTAAAGCACATAGCTTCCATATAGACAACAAAAACCACTCTCTTTAACTGAAAATTGATTGGGGGAAAAATAGGTGCTTGAAAACAGGGATGTATTGTCCTCTCTTTGAAAGACTTAGGAGTCCACGGGTGTGGTTTTATAATGGGTGTTTCTATGCTGCTAAGATTAGATGAGACATGATTCTTCTTCTCAAGAAAAAGGTCCTTGACTCAAAGAGGAATACAAGCAGGGACACCAGGAAGGCAGACGGCAATGGAAAAACAGGAAATAAAGATTCAGTAACACTCACGTAGACGGATCTGCAGCGTTCATCTATACTTAATGCAGACGTTACACGTCGGTCCTCCCCTGCAGTACAGGCAGCAGCACCATTACAAGGGAAGTTTCTGGAAGCCGAAGTATTTCCTGGCAGGAGTACAGATGTCCCAGCACCTGAGAAGAGAAAAGTTTATCTGTCATCTCTTCTTTACCTTCAACTCAGATGAAAATGGCAGCTTTTAATTAGTGTGTGCCAGGACCAAGAGCAAAATAATAAAGGGGAGCTAAAAATAGCCTGTAAGGCTTTTATTTTTAGTAATATGACCTACCAGATATCTCACTACTCCCCCCAAAACGTTGTTAGGCAAAATTTAGCAAGACACTTTGATTGCATGGCTGAATTTTAAAGACAGAGAGGGAACATCTGCACAAGGAGAAAGCTGAAAATTGAATAGCTGAATTCTCTTAGAGGTATCAGCTGGATTTAGTGACCAGGTTTTAATTGCCCCTGCGAGTGGGAAACAAAAACTTGGGCTCTATAAAATGGAAAATCAACTAACTTTGCATAAAATCGGGACCATAACACTTAGTAAAAAGATGGGTTAAGAAAAATTATATATAGTTACCAGCAAAGGTAGATTATGAGAAAAACTATCTGCCACGGCTTTGGTGGTGGGTGGAAGGAAAAAAAGTCACCTCTGAGAATTTGTAACCCTGGGCCTGGCCTCATTTTATTCAGTGTTTTGAAAAGATAATGTTTACCTGTTGAGAAAATTTGAGGTGATAATGCATATTAGTGTAGCCCCTGGGGACACTAAGCAGAAACATATGGAAATTCTTTCAGAAGGGTTATAGCTCTCTACTCAGGCCATGAGTAAGTGACATTGCAAGTAACAAAATAGAAATTTAGGCCCTCTTAAAACTTCAAATAATAGATTGCTGAGATTCATATTATTTTCTTTAAAGGGGTAATACAAATAGTGACAGAAATAAAAGATGAAATAAAAAATATGATAAATTAACAAGATATTGTAGAATAAAACAGGTAGGTTTAGAAAAGAATCAAAGTGCCATTTCTGAAAATGAAAACTATAATTGTCATTAAACACTTAATAGGTTAAAGAGCAAGTTAAACACAGTAAAGAATTTGTGAACTGAAAGCTAGAAACAAGGAAATTCAACAAAATATGACAAAAAGAGATAAATATGATAAAACACATGATAGAGAGATTAAATGATGGAAAACTGAATAAGAAACTCTCACATACCTATCACAAATACTCAGAAAGAGGAAATAGAGAAAATGAGAAGCAATATTCAAAGAGATAATAAGTGAGAATTTTCCAGAATTGAAGACAGATATGAATTTACAAAATAAAGATAATCCTAAGCAGTATACATTTCTTTTTAAGAAATCCACACATAAAAATATATTGTGACACATTTTTAGTAGACTAAATGTCATAAATTTTTTTACTGAGGAATGTCATGTGATTCTTTTTCCTTTTCAGTTAAATAGTAAGAATTGGTATTTTGCTATCAATGAGGTCATATTCATTCACTAAACAAATATTTATTGAGTGCCTACTGTGTTCCAGGCACTGTTTTATGTGGTAGAAACAGAGAAGTGAACAAAAGTGGCAAAGTCTCTCATTGTGGAGATTACATATATCTATTAATAAAAGGTCATTCACTAACTGGCTATTATGTGTAAGATAGTTCTTAAAACAGACCTGCACTTTCAAAGAAAGATAAAGATTTGGAGCCAAGAATATCTTTAAAATTTTCCTTTAAGAAATTTATTGCTCATTTTCACTTGTTCAGTTAAGATTTCGTAAAGAAAGTTAACAAAACTTATAAGTAGGATTAGAACTGTACTTTCATTATATCATCAGAGTTCATAGCATTTTTTGCTACTGAATTAATGATATATGAAACATTTTTGCCAAAACATCCACTGAGAATTGAGAAAATATCGAATAATTAAATTTAATTCAATAATTATATCTATTAGGTAATTATATCTTACTGGTTAAAGAAATGAGCAGGAAATTGAGGAATTGAACCTCCAGAGTCTATTTCACGTTAGCTATAAAAGTATCTGAAAGCTCAGGGACAGGGACCGTGTCTGTTCTGGTTTAGTGTTCTACTCCCAGCATGTAGCACCATCCCTGACACGAAGCAAATGCTCAATAAACATTGATTGAATGCCGTGTTGTGAACAAATGACCGTTGGAAACCAACTAAACCAAATTATACCACACAAGGACAGTCAGAAAAATGAAAACCAAATCCATTGCATTTTTCTTTACTACATTGTAGGAGATTGGAGAAAGTAAACTAGAACGTAGGGAAATACTTTGGATTCTTTGAATTAAACCCCATGTGAGTTGAACTGTGATGATTATTACAGTTTTAAATTTTATGATCTGAATTAGTTCTTCACTCATTTGTATTAAATATCAGCCTAAGTCTAGAAAACCTAGTGTCTGACCATACTTGGCAAGTAGAATCACTCATTGGCAAATCTTTTGTATTTGGGATTAAATGGATAATGCAGTGTGTAAAATGTAAGAGAAAATTAAATACAATGGCTGTCTAGTGCTGATAAAAAAAAATGCTCTAAACATTTGCTGACCTCTTCAATTTTTTGGTAAGAGGATGAGCTCTGGATCAGCATAAAACAAAATAAATTTAAGGCATGTTTGTGCCAGAAATTTCAGTCTGCGTTTTTCAGCCAAGAACGATCATATTGTAATCCTACCTGAGATCAAATTAATCTCAAAAAAAAAAAAAAGTCCTGAGGGACTAGAGAGCACGTCTTTTAACTTCTTTGTGCATGCTGCCTGGCATGGCGGGCACCATGAGTGGGTGCAATCCATTGTCCCTGTCGCAGCTGATGGTGGTTGATGAAAGCCCAGTTAAGACAGGAAGCACCACTGCAAAATGTGGACTTTGAAATGGCAAATACTGCTACAGGACAGAAGGTCATGATTTAAGAATTTTAGGGTAAAATTTCCTTAATAACTACTGAGGATCGTTAGCAATTGCCTTGAATATATAATATATTAGAAATGGACATCTTTGGACCTTAAGCTGATTTGGGTTTAAAAAATTGATGCTGGAGATAATTTGAATGCATAGAATCATGCACACAGCCTAAATTGCAGGAAAGGAATGAGGAAATATGAGGCTAAAGTAATCTCGACACAAGATGCTAAAGTAATCACTTTGGCCACATCCAAACAAGCACATAGATGCTAAAATGATGTAGGCCAGTTATCCAGAAGTATAACAAGTGTGGGAAGCAGACTATATGAGTAAGCTCTCAATTACTAATCTCTAAAAGTGAGTATTATCAAAGATATTGGGGAGATAGGAACTTGGAGTGAGTGCTAGGGAATTACTTGTTGCTGGGGGTGGGGTGGGGTGAGGGTGTGACCTGGAGTCCTCTAGGGACCATTTCTATATTGGGATATCATCATTGGCAAATGCCGAGAAATGACATCTTAGCTTTTCCAGAAAATGCAGAGTAATCACAGGGACTATTATCTAATTCACGTTATGAGGATAGGGATTTTTTTCTTTCCGCAAATAAGTATATCAAATAAAAGTCAAATATGTTTCAAAATCTCTCAATCACAATCCTGTTGTAACGACAGAAGACACATTGGGTTTTTAATTATTAGCAATCTGGCTAGCACTGCATAACAAAGTTTACTTGCTAATTGAGATGAAACGTGTTTTGTCATCAACAAATTGAAACAATATGGTGTATGCATGCTACAACGTTTGTTTCTCTCTTTTCCTATCCTAATATGAAAACATCATTAGTTTAGCAGCATTTGGTCATCATAACCTCTCAGAGTTTCAGAGCAATTCCAAAGGAATTGGATATTCTGTTATCATGCACTCAGTATGTTGAGCTCCATTCATTAATTCTGGAAATTAAATGGTTATGCTTATTAGTGTGAGCTTTCACCATTCTCTAAGCTTTCACAACTGAACTGAAAAAAATGGCATTTCATGAATCCACACTGGGAAAATGTGAATAATGCCAGTGTTCTTTTTCTATGGGGGAGGGATTCTTCAAGGGCAAACCAAATTGTTTCTGTTCTATATGCATGGGTTGGAGAGAAGCAGCTTATCAAAAAGACAGGAAATAAAAGAGCAGGGTAACTATTATAGAACTTCAATTTAGAATTTTTGAATTCTTTGTGCTCAGCCTATTTCTTGTGGTGGTGCATTTGAAAGTCACAAAGATCAATATGAGAGGGTTTTAGGAGGCACACAGCTCCACGGCCCAATCAGTTGCCTCCGATTCCTTAATGCCCAAGTCCTCGGTGCTGGGAAGGAGGTTAGTCAATACATGTTTTTGGATTTAAATGTATTTCAGGTTAGGATACCATCTGTAAAGGATATGGGTATGACTAGATAATTGGTCTCAGTGTCACCTCCTGACACTGCAAATCTGTTTTCTCTTTAAATAAATGAGTCTAGAAATGCCCTCTGTTTTATCTTAGGATTCATGTACGCTGACACAGCATGGAAGAGGAACGTGCCAAGAGCGATGTGGACCAGCCATTGGTGAGAAAGTTTCAGATGAATTGTGAACTCTTTCTTATTCTCCTTATGTAATCTTTTTTTGGCAAAATCTATGGCATTGAGAGTAAGGCTTTTTAGTTTCTGGCACTTCCTGTAAAGTGAGTTTATTGGCCTCACCTGGGGAAAGAATTATGCCGACAGGCAGTAGCCAGTAGTGGCCTGAACAATTTCATCTTCTGCACTCTCTGTCATCTTTGTATCCAATTATCCTGTGCCTTATAGGAATGAGACTGCCATCTTCTGGTGACCTTCAATGTAGTCAGGTGATTATCATTAATGCAGTCATTTTCTTTACTATATAGGTTACTCTTTAACTGTTTGTATCATTAAAATATGGCTGTCTTAGGCTTAGGGAATGAAAATTGAAGTTTGGTGAATACAATGGGGACTCTATTGTGTGCCAACATTTTTCCCATTTTCTTCCTTTAATGCTCATAATAGTTCATCTGTGTTGTAGGTATCGCAATGGAATAAAAATGACTTGATTCATTTCTAAAGTCCTCGAAACTATCTGTGAAAATTCATTTGGATTGCTCATAAAGTATAATAAACATGGTTTTGTGTATACAATCATATATGGCCAGTAATTTCAATATCACCAGTACACAATGTAGATGAGTATATATGGTGCAGTGGGTAGATATAAAATAGAATTTTACAATGTTTTCTAATTATGTAAAAGAGAGCCATGTGGTTGAATATGTGAAGTTAAATGTATTAATAATATAGTATCTCCACTTTACGAAAGAGGTAATTAAAACTCAGATGGGTGCCTCAAGCCATATATTAAAAGAAACAAAATTAAAATGCATACTATTAATAATATATTCTGAATCAAAAGCTGGTATAAATTACTGCCCAGTTATAAGACTCTAAGGCTTATAAAAAAGACTTAATGCATTAGAATGCAGCAATTTTCAATAAGATAACATTTATCCAAATTCTATTTTTCAGTACTGATATTCGTTGACTAGTTTAGTGATTCCAAAATATTTCTTTCTTGTACTTGTCCCCTCTCAAGATCTTCTCTTTCTTGAGCAGATACCATATCTCAGCTCATTTCTTCTCTCTTTTGCCGCAGAGAATTTAGACAATATATAACATAATCTGTGTTGGAAAAAATTTCTGTAGTTCTCACACTGATTATCTAGCCATATTTATATACTACCCTTTTCCAGAAAGGATTTGAGTTGTCCAAGTATACAACAGGAAGACATGCTCAAAAAATCTGTGAAAATAGACATTAACAATAAGCATGACATTTGATAAAACATTGCTTGGAAATCATGTTAATTGCCATTTATTAAGGCAATTAATATTGTAACCACTAACCAAGGAACACCTGAAACATACCTGTATCAAAGGTAGATTAATTAGTGTTATTAACACATATGAAGGTGACTATTGGCGTGTTTCAGAAAAGAAGGAGTTAGGCAAAGGTAGTACTTGTAGCCTGGAGTTAATCACAGGCTGGTCTTTTTTTTTTTTTTTTTTTTTTTTTGAGACAGAGTCTCAATCTGTTGCCTGGGCTAGAATGTCGTGGTGTCAGCCTAGCTTACAGCAACCTCAAACTCCTGGACTCAAGCGATCCTTCTGCCTCAGCCTCCTGAGTAGCTGGGATTACAGGCATGTGCCACCACGCCCGGCTAATTTTATATATATATAGTTTTAGTTGTCCAGCTAGTTTCTTTCTATTTTTTTAGTAGAGACGGAATCTCTCTCTCACTCAGGCTGTTCTTGAACTCCTGAGCTCAAACCATCCACCCGCCTCGGCCTCCCAGTGTGCTAGGATTACAGGCGTGAGCCACTACGCCTGACCACACAGGCTGGTCTTCTGAGGTATTGTTCAGAATTTGTAAGCTAGGGAGCTTTTTGAATAGTTAGAAGCCTTATATATCCAGACAAAGTTAGTCAGATCGGTTCGTCTGTGGTTTTATCTTGGAAACTGTGGGTCTGAATAAGATGCATAATTTGAGTTTAGATACATTGCCTGCACGTATAGTTTACCTGTTTTGAGAGTCAGAGGACAATTTTGCAAATTGTTTCTGTGTCAGTTTTCAAAACAGAAATAATTTTATTGTTAGCAGCTTTAATTCTATGGAGATGAAATTTGTGATTCTCTTTCCTTCTAGCAGTTGTTTATTAAATTCATTCTTTAAATATTTATAAATTGTCAGATATGTGATGGGCTCTGTGCTATTGCTACATTGCATTTATAATCTACCTAGGTGGTGATTTGATTATAGGATTAAAGCAACCATAATTTGGCTTTTCCAGCAGTCTTCATTTTTTAAAAATGTCATTTTTACTTGAATTACTCTCTAATTCATGTGGGAAGATATTTGGAGTTTACCTACGGTGGTAGAGACTGCTGACTGACCTAGAAATATAGATCTTGATTTGTGGGTGAGCTCACAGCTACCTGAAATTACAACTTTGTTTCTCTACTTTCTGTAGTGAGGTGTGGCCACTTGATGAAGTTACGGCAACAAGATGAAAGTGGTATTTAGATTTGTACATGTACAATATGTATATGTTCCCTGAAATAAAAGGGAAGGTGTATATCCTCTTCAAAACTTTCCCCTTCCTGATGTCTGGAATGCAGATGTGACCGCTGGAGTTCCAGCAGCCGTCTTGGACAATAAGGTGGAATCCATGTGATAAGGATGACAGAGAAACAAAATAGTAGAAACCAGAGTCTTTAAGAATCATTTAGTTCCATGGACCACTTATCTTCAGAGTTCATTTACTTGTGTAAGAAATTTATATTTATCTTATTTAAACCATTTCTACTTTGGGCTTTCTGTCACTACTTAAACCTGCTCTGCTCAAGAATCAAATAAGCAGGACTTAAAATTAGTGCATGTTATAAGCCCCCCCAAGAGAGGGACAATGGTTGAAATATTGAATATTTCAAACTTTAGAAATTTTCAATTATGAGACTGTACAAAGCTTCTTACATGGCACTTCTTATATTTTTGAAAATTTTCCAGATGTGATCTAATTTGATCCTTCTGGCAAACTCTTAAGGGAGACAGAAAAAAAGTACTAATGACCTCATTTTAGGGACAAAGGAACCGTGACTCAGAAGAATTATCACCTGCGCAAACTTAGTGAGTGGATTAGTAACACCGCTAGAGCTAAAACTCAGGCCATCCCTGATTCAGAGCTTTTTTACCACAATTCTTGAGTGAAAATTCATCCTTTCTCTGGCACTCAATGATCATGAGAGGTTAATAAGGACACCTCATTTTTGTAGTAGCAATTTAAGTTTGGGTCTAAATCACACCAAAAAAAAAGGGAATTTTGTCTCTTTGGAGGCACCTAACTATAAAGGGTTAAATCTGAGAGTTCTGGGTTCTGAGTCTGTGTTCAAACTTGACTTCTTGTCTGTTAAATAAAAAGAGTAAGAAAAGATTATCTCTAAGGAATACATGCTCTCTGGGGTCTTATCCAGCACAGATACTTTCTGATGGGTTACAAGATTCTAACCAACATATGTGTTTGCTTCCTATTTTGGAAGACATCTTAAAGAATCAAAGAATATTTATTGGTTTAAAAAAATTGACAATGCTTCCATCAGATATTTGGGGCCATTCTATTGCAGGAATCCTTATCTCAGAATAAATATCACTGAAGCTTTGTTTTAAATTGGGAATAATTTCAATTTCTCTTAGTTTCCATGGCAGTACAGTTGCCATATTTAGCAAATAAAAATTCAGGATATCCAGTTAAATCTGAATTTCAAGTAAACAGTGAATACCTTTGTAGTATAAGTATGTCCCTTGCAATATTTGGGAAATACTTATATTAAGAATTATTTGCTGTTAACCTGAAATTCAAATTTAACTGGGTGTCTTTTATTTTGTCTGGCAATTCTGTGTGGTGGATACTACAGACTGGCTTGTTCACTTTTAGTTCAACCTCCTTCTGGTGTCTTGTCATGTCATGGAAAGCTGTAAACATTTTACATGTGGTTTAAGTACCGTCAGTCTGATGCCCTTGTTCAAGACTTAAATTCAGAACTGGGTTACATGGCAAGAGAAAGAGGACAGGAAGCTCCGTCTTACTGGTGCAGATCCTACAAAGGCAATCTTCTGGAGCTGACAAACAGATGTACGCAGAACTTTTCGGTGTTGTAAACTGTTTCCTGATGATGGCAGGAGAAGCAGTCCTTTTGATGGCCCATGATTTGGTGGGAATCATCCCTGGAAACTCAGTTGAGAAGCTGTTTCATTGTCTTGGTTCTGTAATAAATTGTCTTGATCCTGTAACAAATTCCATTCTGCTTAATGTACCTGGAATGATTTCTCTTCTTTGTAACTGAGCCATGACTGATATAGTTCCTAAATTATTTTAAATGGAAAAGGAAAGGAAAAAATGAGATGTGCTCTTCTGATTTTAATCTTATAAACAACACCATAAAAATAAACATTTACTAAAGAAAAAAGTACAGCCTCCATCAGACCACCCTAAATAATCCTCTATTTCGACTCATCAAACAAATCATTTTTTTGTGTTGCTTCTAGACCTAGTTTGTATGCAGGCATCATTTTTCATGTTGTAATCATAAAGCAGATATAATTTTACATTCTACTATTTTTCCCTTCACATTATGCCATAAGTAAATACTTTTTGTGTTTACATACTTTTCAAAATTATTTTAATGACTGTATAACAGCTCTTCTGGCTGATGTATCATAATTCATTTAATCATTCTATTATTTTTGGTTGTAAAGATTTTTTTTGCCGCTATAAATAATTCTTTAGTTAATAAGAGCTTTTCATTTCTTCTGAATTATTTCCTTAAGATAAATTCCCAGCAGTGGATAATTGGGTCAAAGTCTGTGAACATTCTGTGTCTTGTAAAATGTTTTTCCAAATTACTTTCCATGAGGGAGGTGAAAATTTTAAATGGGTGGCAAATTTTATTGATGCCTGAATTAAGGAAAGTCAGTGAAAGCTAAACATCATGCACAATGTGTGTGACCCGGCTGAGTACAGCCCCCATCTTCCCCTCACACAGAGGAAAACTGCATGGACCTCGTAGCAGCAAGCGTGAACAAATGAAAAGCAATATTAGAAAGCTTTGTTTTTTTATAGAACATCATTCTCTCTGATTCTTTAAATGAAATAAATTTTATTTAGTTTAAAGTTTTAAGAAATGGCTTCGCATGAGGAGCCGGACATAGGTTTTCTGGCCTTACGACTCATGGTCTCGTTTTCCCATAGTTTGCTTCCTATTCAGCAAATGGAACAAATCATCAGGAATAGATTACTTCGATTAATGCATATTAATACTAAGTGCTTATTATTTGGTTTCAGAGTTGACTAAGAAACATTGCTGTTAATATTCAAATATATAAGAAATTCCTACAACTCAATAGCAAAACAAAAACAAAAGCAAAAACAAACCCAAATAACCAGATTAAAGAATTGGCAAAGTACCTGAATAGACATTTCTCTGAAGACACACAAATGGCCGATAGATATGTGAAAAGGTGCTCAACGTCACTAGTCATCAGAGAAATGCAAATCAAAACCGCCATGAAATATCACCATACACCTGTTAGGGTGGCTATTATCAAAAGAACAAAAGACAAAAAGTGTTGGCAAAGATGTGGAAAAAAGGAAACCTTTACACACTGTTGGTAGGAATATAAATTGGGTACAGCCACTATGGAAAACAGTATAGATTCCTAAAACAAATTAAAAATAGAATTATCATTTGATCCAGCAGCCTATTTCTGGGTATATAGCCAAGGAAATTAAATCAGTATTTTGAAGAGATATCTGCACACCGATATTCATTGCAGCATTATTCACAATAGCCAAGATAAGAAAACAATGTAAGTGTCCATCAGTGAATGAACAGATAAAGAAAATGGAGGACATTATGCTAAGTATTAGAAAATAATCTAGGCACAGAAGGACAAATGCTACATGCTTTCACTTATATGAGGAATCTAAAATATTAATAGTAACACTCATAAAAGCAGAGAGTAAAATGATGTTTGCCAGGGGCTGGGGAGAGGGGCAGATGGGGAAGTCAGAGTATAAGGTTTTAGTTACAATGAGGCCTAGAGATCTACACTGCACCGTAATGCCCAAAGTTAACAACACTGTATTGTATTCCTAAAAATTTGCAAAAGGGATAGGTCTTATTGAAAATGTCCTTATCAAAAATAAACAAATAAAGAAGGCAGGAGGAGAAAAAAAGAGATAATGCTGTTGATTCCACGGCAATGCACAGTTGGCTTCTTCTGAGAAAAAAGGAGAGAGGAGCTGTATTTTTTAAAACTAAACTGTCCTTTAGATTAGTTCTAAAGATTTCCGAATTTGGAGTTTTGTCCCGGTTTTTGCATTTAATCTAGACTTAGATTAAATTTCCATCTTCTTGTATTCCTACCAAAATTACCCTCGATGTAGCTTTCCAGGTGTTCAACTCTAATTAATGGAAGTTGGTTTCTAGGATAGGATGCCTAACAGAGAAAAACATGGTGATTCCTTTTGGAAGATAGTAATTTTGGTCCCGTTTTGAAGCTCAAAATAGAAATATTTTCAAAGGGTCAGATCTCCTCGTGATATGTTGCTATCTAGGAGGAAAATTATGGACAAAACTGATTATGTCATTATGATGTTAGTAACTTTTCTCATAGTGGTCTGACTCCATTAGGTGGAGGTCAACAATTTTTTTCTGTACAGGGCCTGATAGTAAATGTTTTCAACTTTTCAGGCCATACAATCTCTGTCACGACTATGTAATCTGTCTTTGTAGTGTGAAAGCAGCCACTGACGATATATAAACGGATGAGTATGGCTGTGTTCCAATAAAATTATACTTTAAAAAACAGGCAGCTGACTCACTTAGCCAGCTGGTCATAATTTGCCAACGCCTAATTTCAGGAATCTGGCTTCAGATAACCTCCAGCCATAATCCAATTTCGTTTCAGAAATCTCTTAGCACTAATAGGATTATCAATTTTACAGTGAAAGAAAAAAATTCATTATAAAATAAAGCTTGGTTTAAAAATGAACTGCGATGATATACTAAAAAGAAAAGAAGATTGTGTGTAATTCAGAAGCAATTGGAAAGGATGCTGGTGTCTAGAAATAAACTTGGAGGAGCTATCAAGAATTGAAAGGGCTTAGGAAAATGGATTTGCTTAAAGTGGTTGAATGGCAGCTATCAGTCCTGGCATGATCCCTATGTCCAACTCTCCTTTTGCTACGTCACTCCCTCTCCCTGTGTCTGAGTCAGTCTAACAACAGTGGTTAACAGGAGTGAGTGACCAGTGGGCAGCGCTTTTCACTGTCTAAAGTGAACCAACATCCTTGGAGCTCAAGAGGCAGAGAGACCACACTGCACACACTCGCTCCAATGCAGAAACCCCGTGGACTCTGTGAGAGGGTGAGTCTCTGGAGTGAGCTGGAATGGGGGACGGAGTGGGAGGCGCCTGTGTTCAGAGAGCTGCTCTGAGTCACACACCTAAATGTGGGACACCACACACCCAATTTTCTCAATTACAAGGCTTTTATTTGTGACATTATCCTGCCTCCTTTAGGTAGGAAACAAGGCCTTTTTCTTTCTTTTTCTATTACTTCCCAAGTAAGCAAGTAGGCAAAAGTGAAAAATAGGATACTTTCTGCTATTACTAAAGGTGACTAGACTTTAGTATACTTGTCACCTTTAAAAAATGGCTCAAGAGAAAGCTGAGAAGTAATACCTTTCTGCACAAACAGAAGTGCTGCCTGCTCACCAAGGAAGCAGCAAAAGCAAGCACGCCTCCTCTCCACCTGAAGGGGCAAAAAGAGGTTGAATCCCCCAGAGGACAATGACCCTGCTTGCGCTGTGCTCAGGAGCCATCTTGGACATCTTTCTCCTCGGATTGCGCAATGTCCCTGGGCCCTTCTACCTTGCTGTCGGACTCTCTGAGGGCTGTTTTTCTTCTACTCTTTAGAAACTCTCACTCCCCTCAGCTGAGACTTGGTGTCTGTCCTTGGTTCTCTCATGGCTCGATCATAATTAGAGAAGTTAACTTTTCTTCAAACTGGAGTCACTTCTCTCCAAATTTCAGAGGTTGAAGCAAATGTGGAGGTTCCGAACGACTGAACAGAGACACGGCGCCATTGCTGCGTTTTCTCTGCCCTGCTAACTTCTGTGTTTCACAGGAACTTTTCTTTCTGGGGTCCTGGCTCCTAGGCTCTGGAATTCCATAATAGAATAGAAAATATCAAAAATATTCAGGGACCCATTACAGCTTTGCCACATTTTGTCAAGTAAAGAAACTAAGTAAAAGAAAACCTTAAACAGAAAACAAATAATTACTACTACCACCACTACCATTTCTTAATTGAAAGAACATTTTAAACATCACAAGTAGGCTATGATCTCAGGGAAAAAAATAAGAGTGGCTTTAATTGAATTCATTTTGTTTTACAAAAAACTCACTACAGTGTCCTTCTATTTTTCATTTTGTCTCTGACAGCTTATAACTTAATTTCAAACTGGCCCAGGTCCAATGCCTGGTGTTTGGGAAGCGCTGGTGTAATGGAAAGAATCTTATCTTTGGAGTCAGGCAGATCTGGCTGCAAGGTCTGGCTCCTGTGCTTGACCGACCATGAGCCAATCAGACGACGGGTCCGAGGCTGTCCCAGGGGACAGAATGCTTACCTGGTGCTGTGCCCGGGCGAGAGAGGGTGTCCCTGACTCGTGTCCTCTCTGTCTGCTTTTTTCCCTTTATGTATCACAATCACCAGACAATAAGAAACAAAGCAATCTCATCATGAAAGCTATTTTTAGCTATTTTCTTTTTGTTGATGTAGGCGTATCAGTTATTTGAAGTGTAGCTTTTCTATAAATTCACTAGTACCAATTAGTAAAAATGACTTGGCAATTTTTAAATCATGCCTTACAATATTTTTAACAGTTGCCAAATAAACCAAGATAAAATTAAACAAAAACAAATGTAGGGGTAAATCCAGGGCATCTGGCAAGGACTCATGCCTTGACTGAACTTCCGTCAGGATCCTCTGAGCCCTCTTCTCTACCAGGTCTCGTTCCTGGCCCATCATCCTTGGCCTTGCAGCCCAGTTCAGCAGGAATCCTGCCAAGCTGGTTAGCAGAAGCCCCCCAACCTTTGTTATCTAACCAAGTCCCTTTTAAATAATTTTCCATTCTTTCCTTTACCCTGCCCACTGGCTATAAATTCCCATCTGGCCTGGCTATACCCAGAGCTGTGTTCCCCTCCTGCAACAGACATGACCCTATTGCAGTAGTCTTGAACAAAGTCTTCTTGGACAGTTCAACTCTGTGCAGTGTAATTTTTCTTTCACATAGCCCAAACCCACACCACGTTGGAAAGAGACCTTCCTAGGAGGATGTGGAAGACCACATGAGGAATTAAGCTCAGGAATGGTCAGCCCCAGGGTTTATAAATTAAAATTCTTTATTTCATGGATTAATACCAAATGGAATTGTTCTAATTTGGTTATGTTAGGGAACAGAGAAGTCAATTTCCATTCCTAGGGGTTAAACCATTAATCTGGGAAGGGACGGGGCAAGAGTCATTCCTTTTTCATTCATGAAATGTTTGTTAGATGCTTCCTATTACCATAATTATTTTTCTAGTGTTCAAAAGACTAGCAAGGAAGCTTCCTTAAGTGCCTTCACTGATGACAGGTTATGGGTTAAAATGCCGGCGGTTGGAGATTTTTTCCAGCAAGTGTCAGCACTGATGTTGCTATTAGTGATTAACTCCCTCCAACCTGTTTCTTTCCTGCTGCTTCACATTGGCCTTCTTAACCACTGAAGAGAAAGGAAGGGCAGCGGGGAGAAGCAGTTCAAAAAGTTCACTTTTCTCCAGTGTTTTGAAGTGTTTTGAAAAAAGATAGCTTTTTTCAAAATACTTGGATTTTTTTTGCCACATATCATATATAGACTTAGTTTTACCTTGCAAAGAAATATTCAAGTCATTTTGATTTGACATATCACACAGAAATGCAGCCTTCCTATAGAAATTTTCTTTTAATAATTCACATTGCTGATTATATTCTTCATAAAATTTCTGTTCTCACAGAGATAAAATTTTGACTAACACCTGTCTGTGTGATAGCCAACACACTTTTAGAGTTATAGGGCAAATCTGCACTGAATACCTCATCCTTCAACTTTAGCATGTTGCAAAACTGATGAAGCTGTGTTGCATTTGCACCAATATGGTTAACGATACTTATAACTTGTTGCAAAGTGTCACTTAAAATAGTAGCTTTACCACAGAGATTTTGCTGATGTAAGATACAAGAAAAAGAAATGAGAGCATCTGAATCTGTTGATACTTTTTTAAATCTGTGCAATAAACCCTTCATGTTTTCCTGTCATGGAAGGTGAACCGTCCGTACATACAGTCACTAAATTTACCAAATTCAGTCCAACTTCATGACATTTATTTTGAAAGTTGTTGAAGACATCTATTCTCTGCGTTCTGTTCGCAAGAGTGCCCAAAGTGAGTAGCAAAGATCTTATGATCCGAATGAAGTATAAAACCTGTGCTGAGTCAATAGTATCAGTTGATTCATTCAAAGTGATTGAATAGCATGTATTTTTCTTTTGAAGTATTGCATGAAGTTGTTCTGTTAAGTTGAAGGCTAATTCATGCTGCTGATAGTTTTGGTTCTCCTTGGAAGAGACAGCTCTTTGTACTTTGCAACCTTATCTGGATCTAAGCATCCTACAGCTTTGACAGCACATTTTTTCGCAATTTCTACATCACTGAATGGCTTCTCTTTATTTCCTGAGTATATTAGCTACTTTATAAGTTGCTCCTATGGTATTATTTACAGATCTTATTATTGCTTGAAAGAATTGTCTCTGCTTTGCTTTTCATCTTTTAATTTCTGCAATACAACCTTTTGTGTCTCTACCTCTAATTTAAAATATTTGTGGTCTTTATGAGTGTTCTAATGCTGATGTGCATTGGATTTCTTTAATGTTGATGTTGCAGTATCACAAAACAAGCAAATCATCTTATCTTTAGCAGAAACAAGATAATATTGCAATTCCCAATCCTCATTAAAAAATCTGTTTTCTTCCTTTAGTGTTCTCTTGGTCTTCTTTGACATGATGGGTTGTTAAGACAGAATTAGAAAATACTGTTGAGCTGTGCAACTATTCACAAATTTTACTTCAAATAGAAACACAGTGAACCATTGTCAGAAGCTGATAACAGACTGGCATACTCGACCCCTGTAAACTCTCACCAACCAGCCTCATGCTGTTGGCATCAGTCCGGCAGGGGAAGTTAGAACTAAATCATGAATGTAGCAGCTGTCAATTTAGCCCTTATAGCTTACTAATGTTCTAATTATCCAGTCAATCTGGGAGGATTATTTCATTGAAATTTATTTTACTCTTTGATATTTTAAATACATTCATTTTAAAAATAAAATAAAAATATAAAATATAAAAATGTATTAATAAAAATAAAATGATTTGTTCTATAAAATTTGGTTGCAGTCAAAAGATTACACTTAAGGACCTAGAAGGCCACAGTTTCCCCACTTCTGTCCTAGAAAGATACAAGTCATTGGTTAGGTTCCATCCAACATTCATGTCTACTCAAAACCTGGGAATGTGGTTGTATTTGGAAATAGGGTCTTTGCAAAGGTAATCGAGTTAGGATGAAATCATACTGGTGCGAATGAGCCCTAATCGAATGACTGGTGTCTTTATAAGAAGAGGGACACTGTTTAACCCAGTGCAAGACCTAAAGAATTTCTCACCCCATGTCTTCGTAGGCTTATGTACTTTTATCTTCATAGCTGAAATGCCTTGAGTCGGCTCTTGACACCAGGTATTAAAACTCCCATGATTTTCCTTTGGTTCCGAGTCATAACCTAAAGCCTCTGATGTCCTTGACGATCACCTGTTGCACAGTGCTACCTGGCTTCTCAGTTTTAGCCCACGAGAAATGGCTCCTTGCTCTACACAGCCCAGCGAAAAACAGCAGCCAGGTTACAGTGATCCCAAGTGCCTGCCTCCCTAGTGTGAATCCCTCAAGACTGTCCTTTTTCAATTAGGATGAATAATTTTCCTCCGCAGGCTCCCACCTCTCCCTCAGATCCTTGCCCTTTGAAGCCCGGAATTGGTGTAAATGCTAATTTGAAATTAACTCATAATTTATTTCTTTAACCTCCCTTGGCTTACTTCCAACTTCTTAACCAGAGCTCTCAAAAACACCTCAGACACTGGTTTGCTTCCTTCTTAAAGAACTCATAACTCTTTTCTTCAGATCCCACTGAACATATTTAAATCCTCGCTGGCTCTTACGTGTGGGGGATAGTGGGGGTGTACGTACATGCGTGCTGGTGCACGTGAAAAGCAAAGGAATTGGACAAAAAGGTCTATAATGTCCTATTTACTTCAAGTGTCTATGAAAGCAATAGAAGGTTGTCATCCAGACGCAGTCACAATCCAGACTATCTAGTCTCTCTGTCATTGAATTTCAGAAGTTTCTGACAGGGCTCACTGTTCCAGGTTAAGTGTGGTTCGAAAGACACTGAAGCAGTTTGTCCCATAGGGCATTACTCAAAGACCATCTCTTTTTGCTGGTTGGGTGATATTTTCTGCCAGCTGTTGTGATTCTTCTCATTCGCATGTGGCTTCCAGGTACCTTCGCTGTGGTTAAATGACCTCTTTTTGGACTGCTGCACACCGTGTCATAGGGGTCTGCTCCCGTTTCCCTGCAAGCCACAGCTAAGCAATACCACCTGAGGGCGTGCTTCCTATGTCCTTGTGGAGGGACTTCATTGCACTCCTCTCGTGGACATTTCCCTTGTCAGCTCACCACGCCTAAGCAGGGTTCACTGCTGTTTGGGCCATTTAATTCCCTCCCTCCTTTCCTTTCTTCTTCCTCACATATTTATTAAGCTTCTATTCTTTACCAGGCCTGGGGCTAAAACCTAGTAAGAAAAATTAAAACCAGACAGGATTTGCCCTGAGAGACTGAATATACAAATGAGCAAGGGGCAGATCATACACAACAATAGAACTCTGCCCCTAACTGCAGCAACTGGCCCAAGATGGTCGGAGCATTGCCGGTGACAGCTGCCAGCTTTCCTGTATTGCCTCTGCTTCCAACTTAAGACCAACCATTAATAGAAAGCCAAATGTGTTCCCCAAACCAATCACATGAGCGGCACCGCTTCTATTTAGTCCCACCCCAACTTTCCCCTTGCCAATAACCTCCAATCAGAGCATACCTGAAGCTGTCCATTTTTGGACTATAAAGCCTTTCCGCTCTCTTGCCTTTAAGTCTCTACCAAATGTAAAAGATGGTGACTAACTCCCTCACTATGGCAAGCTCTGAATAAACAGCCTCTGATTATTCTTATTGGAGTAGACTTTGTTTATTGCCACAACACCTCAAGGAACCGTTAAAAGTAAAGTGAGGCATATTAAAATTTTGAAGAGTTTATTTGAGCATTTGATGATTCATGAATAGGGCAGCCCCTGATTGCATGAGGTTCAGCACTTCGCTAGAGAGGTGGGGTGGGGGTGGGACAGAGGAGGGAGAAACTTTAGTAAGATGTTCACGGAAGTAAAACAAAGAAAATATATTTGGTTAGAGTGAAAGCACTGAGTTAAAGGTTGGTTGCCAGTTCTGATTGGTAAAGTCTCAAGTTTCATTTTACCTTTACGTTGGGCTTCAGTTTGCTTATGTGGGAACGTAAAGCACTGGAGCCACTCCAGCCTGATGGCCTCCTGATTAATTTTTTTTTAATGATTTCCTCTTTTAATCAGCTTTTCACATAAGAGATTGACCAAAACTTGTGCATAAGTACCACTCTTTGTCACCATCAGGGCTGCTTTGTTTTTGTCTCAGCATGGAACTCATAACTTATCACCTCAGACTGAAGAAATATTCCTTTCGTTCGTTGTTTTTTGTCACTCCAATCACAATGAGGCCGTCTGGTGTCCTGCTGATGGCTGCAAACGTGCATTTGAGATCCTTGAGAGAATACAGCACAGGGTGATGCAATGACTATTAGAAGAATAATGCTCCTTAGCCAAGGTCCCCAATTAACATTTCTACGGAAACAAAAGAAAAACAAAGGCTAACAACTAGAATAAACTATAACTTCAGTCTCAGAGTTCAGAGGGCAGTTAGAAAAATGTTTAGATTTGAGCTTGGAGCATATTTTTCTGGTCTGTGGTTTGAATGTCTTGTTATGGCATCAGGCATCATGGTGAGCTCCCTGGGTGGTCCACATAGGCAGCAGGCAGGTGGATCGCTCAAGGTCAGGAGTTCAAGACCAGCCTGAGCAAGAGTGAGACCCTGTCTTTACTAAAAATAGAAAGAAATTATTTGGAAAACTACAAAAAATATATATGTATATGGAAAAAATTAGTGAGGCATGGTAGCACATGCCTGTAGTCCCAGCTACTCGGGAGGCTGAGGCAGGAAGATCGCTTGAGCCCAGGAGTTTGAGGTTGCTGTGATCTAGGCTGACACCATGGCACTCTAGCCAGGGCAACAGAGCCAGACTCTGTCTCAAAAAAAAAAAAAAAAAATTCCTGGCCTTGCTTGCATGAGACTGGGGAATCCTTAAAGCCAGGTCCTAGGCCAGTGTTTTTCCAAGAGGCTTTACTGGCTCCATAAAGTAAACCTTAGGTCTTTAAAACTGGTCATATCTGAATTTACGGATATTCTTAAATATGACATTCCAGTCAAAACCTTGGTAATGTAATTACTGTTTCCAATTATGTCCTGTTACAAAGGGAACTGATTCTTATTGAACTTACACAAATCATAATATTGCCATGAAAATAAGAATATTGAATAGTTTTTGAATTCTGGAGAGATCAGATAGGGAGAAAAAAGTAAATTCTTCAATTTTGTTCATAAAGGCATACTTTACCAAATTGCTGTATGCTATTAGATAGTTGAAGAGAAAAGAAAAAGATTTTCTTAAATCTGGAATACGTTAAAGAAATAGCAATGTTTCAAACAAAAAGTCTATAAAAACCCATAATTCTTCATCAGTTCATTCAGTCCCATGTAATTTATTCTTGTTCTGCTTGATGTGAATTAGCAGTTTTATGAACCAATCCGTTTCTTCAATAGAGTTCTGGAAAATCTTACCAGTCCAATGGTATGATCCTTAAAGTTAGAAACCTGTACTTACCGTAGTGCTTTTCATGAATCTCCTTGAAAATGAAGCACTTTAAAATTGTAATTGCTTGCAAAAACTTTCAGGAAGCTATCAGAGTACTATAACCGTCTGTGGATGACAAGACTTAAAATGGTCATGGTTAAAAAGATCTGATGAGAGTTCATTATAATACAATTGACAAATTTCATCATTTCTGTGACATACATTTTAAGATAATAACTAGAATTATGACTGCTAACATTGTATCAAAGCTATCAGATTTCTAGGAATTTATATTAATATTATTTAATTTCTGAAATACATTAAAAACTCCTCTATGTAAATATAACTCAAAGAAAGTTAAATATCACTTAATATTTGTTAATGCTTCCCATACAATTTAACATATCAAATAAGCCTAATTAGTTTAACATCTCTCCTTGTAAAAGAAGAGCAAATAAATTATTTTGAGATATTCTAGGAGCCATCTGGAAACTCCCAAAGTTAGTTTGAGGTCAAAAAGACTTAATTTAGAATTTGATTTCAGGAAGTTGTCAAAAATGTCGAAAGATTTAAGTACTTTATTAAACAGGGTCACAGGTCACGGTGAAACTACAGTCATTCATTTAACCAGAGTGATAATTAAAAGACCTTAAAGGCAAATACAGAAAGTTACATAGTTGTAGAAAATCTTAGATTTTTTAATAGAGAGAATTCAATTTTTATTTTGAATTACTCAAAACATGAAAAAGACAACATGAAGCACAGAAAATTATTTTAATAGGACACAAAATCTTTATCTCCTAGGTAGATTGCTCAAAAGATAAAGAAAAATCTTTCATAATTTCTCATCAAATGCAGACCAACATTTTTTAGAAAACTTTGTCCTTTAAACAGAAGGAATATTAGCTTCTAGCTTTGTATCAATGTACTTTGGCTATTAAGGCTTAATTTTAAAATAATTTATAAATAATTTTCTTTAAATCTTAGCCAGCTTGACCATACAAAAAAACTCTTTTCCCACGATTCCTCTTCTACAAACCTTCTACAACTTTATTATAACTATTCATTGTTTTTGGTCCTATATTCTTCTTCTTTCTCATCGTGGAATATCAGTCATTTCCCAATTTCAACTTTTCAAACAGAGCTCCCAGCCTAGTGGGGAGAAATGATATTAAACACAGAACTTTCATGTACTATGATAAGCAAAGTAATAGAGTTATATACCGAAAGTTATAGAGGAGGCAGCAAAATACGGAGTAATAAATGTTTCTTCTTTTGTTTTTGATTGATTTATTTTACTGCATTACTTTACTTCACTTTGTTTTTGGCGAATGAAGTTGGAACATACTTTAGGATTCCAACGAGTTCCTCGGGAAAGCCGTGTTAAGTGGTAGCAGAAGAAGCCAACGCCTGTGAGGTCATCTTAGCATCATTAGATAGAGCTGCTCTTTTGGAGCACAATCTTTGGTACTGCTCAGTCTGTGTCTAGAAAACACTAAGGGGCACTTCGGCCACCAAGATGTCTGCGGCCATGTGACACTGAAATAGCTCATACATGGTGCTCTTTGCCCAGAGCTGCCGGTGGTAGAGCCAGTGCCGGCAGGCTGAGCTGAGGAAGAGCTGCACAGGAGCTCCATGGATGCTGCCTCCTCGGTGTAATTCCTGTCCCAGTGAGGATGCTTTGCTTGCATTATCTGTCTTTTCATAACTGTCATACATTTTGTCACCTTGACTTCCCTTCCCCTACATCTCCTCCTCTTCTTCTACTTGATCCTTTTCTCCTTCCCTTCCCCCTCCATTTCCTTCTCATTTTTTCTTCTCCCTCTTCCCTTTTTTCCGTTTCCATGAGAAATATTTGCTACTTCTGGATACAAACATCTTCAGATTATCAGAGTAGGCATCACAGACCCATTTAAATGAGTTGTAAAATGACACATTTTCTTAATATACTTAGCTTTATATGTGTGTGTATATATATATGAATGTATATATATTCATTCAATGAGGAAAAGAAAAATGAACGAATGTCAGCTTTAAATAAAAGAATCCTGGACAGGGCTGTGATGGAAGGAGAACCTTCTGAGGGAGAGGTGTTTCTGCAGACCGGCCAGTGGTGAGCACGTGATCTCCCTCCAGTAAGGTTTTCGTGAAGGTTGGGTATTGTTAAAGGAATTCTGGCTTCCTGAGAAGAGAATGATACAGATTTTGGCTTGTCATTCCTCCTGGAAATTGAAGCATTCTGGAATAAGCCCATCCATCAGTCCGTGCAAAGCAAATGGCCTTCTCCTGCCATATGGGCCTCGTAATAGTTGTTGCTTCTCTCATCTAGGTGCCAAGAACAAACTGAGTGTAAAAATGGAGAGTCTAAAAAAAATTCGGTGGCTGGGGAATTTCCATCAGATGTTTTGACAGCAATGCCAAAAAGACATGATGATGTGCTAATCTCTTTGAGGGCAGAAGGGGGCACAAGGAGCCCTGGTAGTAGAACTTTAACACCATTATGACTGCATAGTGTTTATTTTTGTAAAGATGTTTGATAATTGCAAGCTATTATAAGATGACCTAAGATATCTTCTGTCACCTTTTGGATATGCCTCCCACTGGGAATGGGCTAGACACGCTCTAGCCCAGGTTGGCCTGAAAATGCCCGTGTTACTGCTGGAGCTAATGATTCTCTCCTTCTATGGCTAACCCAGCCCTTTTAATTTGGTGTATTATATCTCTTTAGATATTACTGTATTTCCATTCTGATTATAGTTAAAATGTCTGGGCCTAAGTATAAGTCTTTATTTCTAATATGAATTTGCTAATTCTTTTCTAATCTTTAAGCACTGATTTTTTTTTTATTTCAGCATATTATGGGGGTACAGATGCTTAGGTTATGTATGTTGCCCTTGCCCCCCATCCCCCCCTAAGTCCGAGTTTCAAATATGTCCATCCTTCTGGTGGTGCGCATTGCACTCTTTGTGTATGCATATACCCGTCCCCTCCTCCTTCTGCCCCTCCCCCCTGCCCAAC